>BSBK01005572.1:0-47500 GCA_027943335.1 Chamaecyparis obtusa | reverse complement strand
CTTGTGTCGGTAGTAGAATCATCTACATTAGGTTCATTTTCAGTGTCTTTTAATTTTGCCTCTTTATTTGTAGTCTCAGTGTTCTCCTTTTCTCCTTCTTCACCATTGTCTTCTATTGTATCCATTGGTTTCTCAGGTGTAGTGTCCTTGAGTTTCTTTGTGGTACCAGTATCAATGACTTGTACCAAAATTGATAAGTTACCTGGTATTTGTACACTAGCTACCTCAGTAATCTATTCTTCATCTTTATTGTCAGTAGCAGTAGTAAAATCTTCATCTTCCTTAGCCCCTTCATCAAGATCACCTTCAGTAATATCATCTATCAATTCATCTTCCCTGATTATTTACAACTTTTCTAGTGTTTCCTCTTGTTCGGTTTGGCTAGCAGGATAAAAATATTTTGCATAAGTGTCATCCTTTGGCTACAAAGTGTTTGATATGTGAATAGACTCTTCATATATCCTTTGTGTAGTAACATCAACATCATCAATGTGTACACCTTTCCCTCTTCTTCTTGTTGCACTTGTCTCTAGAATAATTGCAAGTGCAGTTTGCTCTACTTCAGCTTTGGACTTTAAGATTTTAGTCCATTTCTCCTTGCTCTCCTCATCAAATTCTTGGATTTTACCTAGTAAGATATTCATTTCTCTTTCTTTCATCAAATTTTTTTTTGCATATTCTTTCATCATTTCATCAATTTCTTGAACAAATAAATTTGGCATTGCCAAAATCAATGATCTCTCTCTCATTTTCTTCTCAATGTGTAAGGCATAAGTCCACCTTGCTGGGATCTTAACATATAATTCCTTGGGAATATAAGTCACAAATTCAACTTGAAATCTTTTGAATTTAATCATCATGTTGATGATTTCCTCTTCCAATTTGTCCTGATCCTTGATATCCATGTGTACATATCTATTCATTTTAGGGTGACCTAGTCCTCCCTTTTCTTTTACCTCCTTTACAATCTCATAAATTGACAATGATTTATTTACAACTACCTTAAATTTACTAGTATCCTCCTCATCTGAATCTATATCATCTTTATTTCTTATCAATTTTCTCCTTTTCGTAGGTACCTTGGTAGAAGATTGAGCACCTCTTTTCTTCTGATAGGTCTTGGTCGGTGTAGGCCTTGTTATTTTAGCAACTCCACATTTTAGAGGTGGGGAAACACTTGTAGAGGACCTTGTCCTTTCTTGTGTTGGATTTTCTTCCCTTTTTCTCTTGCCTTTTTTTAATTTACTAGTTCTTCATGTACCTCTTTATCTAACTTGATCTCTTCCTCATCAACACTATTATCAGTAGTGATGCAGGACAGGTCCAAAGGATCCAATTAAGGATAGTCCAAACAAGCAGCCAAACACCCATAGTAGAATAACACAATAACAT
Source organism: Chamaecyparis obtusa (assembly GCA_027943335.1). Classification (NCBI taxonomy): domain Eukaryota; kingdom Viridiplantae; phylum Streptophyta; class Pinopsida; order Cupressales; family Cupressaceae; genus Chamaecyparis; species Chamaecyparis obtusa. The sequence continues at coordinate 46,108 of BSBK01005572.1, read as the reverse complement.
AATGATTAAACTTAAATTTCCATTAACATGCTCGACTGTAAGGCCTTCCAGGTTAGGGCCAATTACAATCAATTACAAGTAATTCTACTACCTCCTAGCTAGTCCAGCTCTAAACAACTCATCAATTGATGGAAACCCTAAGGAAGATCTAAACTTGAGCTTGCAAGCCTCCAAGAAATATCCTTGTCTCCAAGTAAACAACCACTAGCTCTACTACAATAACTATCAAAAATCAATCTGATCTTCAAGATCTCGCGAGATCCAGATCTACTCTTCTATCTTCCCCATTTTCTGCCCCTAAACAACTACTCAAACACTCCTTAAATACTAATCTTCAGCCATAATTCGACTGGAAGAAACAATTAAATCCTAAGCCAAGCTGGCTTCTGCTATAAAAAAATATTAAATGTAACAACAGTCAGCTCTTGAATAGCCTCTCAACAATTCTGCATGTCAGCCTCTAGATCTACTTAGGAGAATACAACAAAAGCTACCAACAATAAATGCACCAAGTAGGCCAACCAAATCACCAAGAACTCCAGTTGATAAACCAGAACTACCAAGTGCCAGAGAAATAATTGAGCACCAGTGAAAAAATTGACCACGCCATGCATCACCAAGCAAGCATGTCGAACGAGCACCATAGACATCACCGAGTACAAGTTCCATCGAGCACAAGAGGTTCTACAGATTTCCTTCAGTGAGTGAGCTTCCTTCAATAACTGAGACCATCAGTTAAAGATGCAACTGAGTAACAAATAACCAAAATAATACACCACCATGTAGATTCATTGAGTAACCTAGAATGCCCTTGCATTAGACCCCTAGGTTCAAAAAGATGTTCTCATAGGTTGGAAGAACATCTTCTGGGATTCAGCACATAAGCCCCAAACTGATTCTTCACATACAAGTCCTCCAGCTATTCACCTTGCATACTCTTCCACTTCTGTTTCCTCTATCTTTTCAAGTCTTTCCTTGATAACACATAGGTCTATTCTCCATACTGATCATCCATACTCTCAGGATCCAAAAACTCAACTCGGCTACCAATACTCAGACTTCTCCTATCTAGTGTTGTATCCAGCAAAGGCATCAATGAAAACTTCCTATCATCCTTCTCAATAGTAAACACATTCTTCACACAATCATACATAGCTCTGCAATCATATTGCCAAGGTCTACCAAGAAAAACATGACAACTATTCATCTCCACAATATCACACAACACAAGATCCTTATACTGGCCAATCTGAACATCAACAAAACATTGTTCCCTCACTTCCAGGGCATGGACATCTTGCAACCAGCCAATCCTATAAGGATGAGGATGCTTCATTCTCTTCAAACCAAGTTTTTGAACCATGTCCTCAACAACAAGGTTATTAGTACTACCACTATCAATAATAACATCTCAAAATTTACCTCTGGACTTACACTGAGTCATGAACAAGTTACTATTCTGACAAGGTTCCACCTATGTACTAAGAAATTTTCTTTGAACCAACAACTTCTCAGATTTAGGTTCATTCTCAACATTCTCATTCACCATAACAAGTTGTCAGTCACCAAAATTTTTCTGTGTACACTCAAAAGAATGATGTCCTTCCTAACCAAAGTTATAACAAGTACCCTTAAAGATAACTCTACCTGTCTTCTTCTTTGGCTCCACAAGTTTCTATTCATCTTCTATAGTCGGTTTATCTTTCATCGAGTGATCAATATTTTCCTTCCCTCAGAGATTACTATGTTGTCTCCTTTTCTACTTATCTTCTACCTTCAGAGCATAGTGATAAGCATCTTCAATAGAATCAATCTTCAGCATACCAAGCTCATCTTGAATATTGAATCTCAAACCATTCACATACCGAGCTACCTTTTCCTTACCAATTTGTCTATTTCCAGACCGAATATTAAGTCTGTAGAACTCCTTGGTATAGTCTTCAATAGTCAAATATTTTTGCTTCCGATTCTGCAACTTCTTAAACAAGTTAAGCTCATAATCGACAAACATGAACTTATCTTTTAATTTAGTCACCATCAACCTCCACCGATTGATCTTCATTTCACCTTCATCTTCTCTATCTCTTTGTAATTCCTTCCACCAAAGAGTGGCATGTCCTTTCAACTTAGTCTGTGCCAATCTCACTTGAAGAGGATCTTCAATTTCTTCAAGCTCAAATAAGTCTTCTAATTCACCAATCCAATCAATTAAATTCTTTGGTTTCAAAGTACTAGAGAAAGTAGAAACTTCCATTCAGTAGCTAGTACTTAACCGATCTCCAGATCTATGTAACCAACCAATTCTATCTTAACCAGATCTATCTCTTCGATCATCACCACTAGATCCAAAAACTTCAAAGTCTTCAACAAATTCCTCATAACCATCATCAATACCAAGATTCCTTGACACATTGTTAATAACTCTCATGACATCAGTGATCATGTCATTCTTCATTAGTTCCATCTCCGATCAAAAATTAACTTTAACTTTCTCTGTAATCTTTGATTCCACAGCATCACAGAGATCTGCAATCGCTCTACGGTGCAATATTCTCGGAGGCATCCTTCAAGATTTTTGAAAACCCAAAGCAATAAGTCACCAACAAGGTCCTAATGCAAACAACCTCAACCAGAGATCAGTTTACACACTCAAGATCTTCTCGCTTTAATACCACCTGATGCAGGACAGGTTTGGAGGATCCAATTAAGGATAGTCCAAACAAGTAGCCAAACACCCACAATGGAATAACACAACAACATAATGATTCAACTTAAATTTCCATTAACATGCCCAACTATAAGGCCTTTCGAGTTAGGGCCAATTACAATCAATTACAAGTAATTATGCTACCTCCTAGCTAGTCCAGCTCTGAACAACTCAGTAGCTCATGGAAACCCTAAGGTAGATCTAAACTTGAGCTCATAAGCCTCCAATAAATCTCCTTGTCTCCAAGTAAACAACCACTAGATCTACTACAATAACTATTAGAAATCAATCTAATCTTCAAGATCTCACAGGATCTAGATCTACTCTTCTATCTTCCCCATTCTCTACCCCTAAACAACTACTCAAACACTCCTTAAATACTAATCTTCAGCCACAATTCGACCGGAAGAAATAATTAACTCCTAAGCCAAGCTGACTTCTACTACAAACAAATATTAAATGTAACAATAGTCAGCTCTTGAATAACCTTATAATTATTTAATTCTTCATGTAGGCCTCTAGATCTACTTAGGAGAATACAACAAAAGCTACCAACAATAAATGCACCAAATAGGCCAACCAAATCACCAAGAACTCCAGTCGGTAAACCAGAACTACCAAGCGCCAGAGAAATGAGTACTAGTGAAACAATAGATCACACCAAGCATCACCGAGAAAGCACATCGACCGAGCACCACATACATCATCAAGTACAAGTTCCATCGAGCACAAGAGGTTCCACTAAGTTCCTTTAGTGACCGATCTTCCTTCAATAACCAAGACCATCAGTTAAAGCTGCAACTGAGTAATACATAACCAAAATAACACACCACCATGCAGATTCACCAAGTACCCTAGAATGCCCCTGCATCACGTAGACACCTAAAAATCCACTTACCAATTAAATTTATTTTTAGTTGACAAAAGTCCTGATGACATCATCATTAATTAATTAATTAATTAATTTTTATTGTCATTATCCCTTCTCCCATTTTAATTAAAGACATTTAATTAATAAACCCCTCCCAAAAACATTTAAATCTAATTGACATGTTTATTTCCCTAATTTATTAATTATTTAATAAATTATGTCTCAAAACCCTTTAAATAAATAAATTATTTATTTAATTCCCAAAAACCCTAGACATCTTCTAGAAAACCCTAAACCTATCCTCACTTTCCTAATCACTCCCTAACCCTGCTTAAAGGGTGATTCCTGACCCTCTTAGCCTAAACCCTCATCCTTTGACTTCTGGTCAACCCCCTCATTAATGAGCCTTACATGCTCATTAATAGCCCCTTAAACCATCATTAATGACTCTTACAACCTCTTAATGAATCCCATGCTTCTTCTTCCACCTTGGTCCTCTAGCACTCTTCCCTAGTGTTTCTCACACATGTGTGAGCAACCCTTCATCCTTATCCCTTTGACCCTAAGGCTTAAACCTTGGTCCTCAACCCTAACTACCCTTCCTAACCCAAGCCCTTCCTCAAATATTATAAATAACCTCCCTTCCAAGAGAAATTCACCAATTCATATATCATTTCATGCATTGTTATAATATTAAATTACATATAGATTATCTTAGCATATCTCCTAATTGCTAGATTTTCTCCATGTTTTCATGCTTTTTAGCTCATCTTAGCATAGCCTAATGGATTAATATAGTTCATTTTCAAGCTTTTCATATCATCCTCATATCCATCTTTTTGTTAAAATCAACCTTGCATAGCATTCATTAATCTAGGATTTGCATCTTGCTTCATTTGGACCCTTGGGACTATAAGGGAAAAATAGGTTCACCATAACTAGTTTTGTACCATTATGGGGTATCCATGGTTCTGAGATGATCCTAATCCTTCCTAAACAAAATTGGGGAAATTCTTGTTTTGTTTCGAGAGCATACCCACATCCCTCCTATAAGAGCAAATCAAATGGTGACATGGTGCTCCCGTTTTAGCTCAATCCGAGGTGGCTTGTGAATATTTTTCTATATGTTTGGTATATGTTACTTTTAACTAATGTTTGACTATCTACGCATATTAGGAATAGGTTAGGTTGGCATTTCTCACATTACTGCTTAGTTTTTATTCCTCGGTTGCCTCTTTAACCAACTTCTTTGCTTCTTCTCCCAGTTGTTTTTCCAATGTGCCTATAATTTTCTTTGTCCTTCTACTAATTTTTACTCTGACCAAATCCATTTAAATTCCTTTTTTTTTCTTCTTCATAGGTACCAAATCTTGTTTCACTCTTATCTTTAGGATATTCCAGAAGTGCCTTTATTGACATAATTGTTTGGTCAATGTCAAGTTCATAGCCCATTGGTGGAAACCATGTAGTCCTTGTTTCATCTGCCTTTGTGAGAGAGGAGTTGGTGTCTACTAGAAAATAAATTTCATCCTTATATTTGTCCACCAACTGTGTTGGAATTATGCTTCATTTGTGCATTATTTCCTTAAGTTTTCTAAAAAGTCATCGATGACTGGTTTAAAGTTCTGACCTAAACTATTTATGACTTCACCAATTTGCATGATGACTAGTTTGTTTACATCCCATTGTACATCACTGATCGAGGGAAATGAATTCTGCAAGTAGAAAAATATACATTCTAGTAGGGATCCAAACTTGTAGGTGTTGGAATTAGCAACCCAGATCGTTTGCATGTTCTCTTCTAGTTGCCTCAACATCAGCTTGACTAGGTCAAGTTGAAGTCCTTTCTTCACATTTTTATATGCTATATCAACAGGGCCGCAAGGAACATTGTTCGGTCTGATAGAATGGAATACCTTGTAAGCAATCACATATGCTCCTAATCTAGTCTCATGATCATCAATGGTGTTGATTCACATACCTTTGTCATCCCACTCAGCTCTAGTCAACTTCTCTATTTCACTATTTGACAGGTGCCTTAGGGCTTTATCCTTATCACATACAAGGTAACTGATGACCATGTGAATAACATCCTTTGTGATCTTTACAGGTTCATCCAGCCATATTTTACACTCATGTACTCGTCTGAGTACTATCCTAATCCACTCAATTTTGAATACCTTTGGGAAGTGAAGGGCATTTATTAAACCTTTAATTTCTAGATGTGTATACTCATCCTTCAATTACCATCCATCCATAGCTCTTGGTAAGTGGATTGTAACTCGAAATCACCAATTTCATTGATCTTACAGTGAATGTAAGACTTGATATCTTTTACCAACATAACCCTAGGTGGTATAGATGAGAACACACCCTTATCATTGACCTTTGATGCAACTCAAGGATGTAGCTTATAGTTTGGTTCATCATATGTTTCCCTCTTAATTAGTGTGACCTTCTTCTCCTTATCATCCTTCAATCGAATAGTCTTCGATGTAGATGCCATCATTGATAATAATTTAGGGCTTGTTCAAATTGTGTTCAGAATAAATCAGTTCTACTTCAAACTTACTTGTATAGCTTCCAAACAGTCCGTGAAATTCTCAAATCACTTTAAATAGCTTGGAATCTTGTTGCACAAATCTTTGCTCTTTTCACTCTAGTTTTACAATATAAAAAATGAGTTGGCTCGACATGTATTTATGCCCAAAAACCTTTCTCAACATAAATGCATTGTATTAAATGGTTCACCAACCATAACTCGGTCAAAGATAAACATTCAGTTATCTCCTTTAGAAACTTCAGCTCGGTGAACACTACCAACGCTCGGTTGACTATGCAACTCGGTTAGCCTTAACACTTTCACTGACTAACAAACTCTTACTCGACCATGCTTTAGAGAATATACTCATTTCAAGTTCAAAACATATAACAACCTAGTGCATCTTAATTCATGCTTATTTGGTTTTTATGCAATAGATATAAGGAACTGTTGTAAGATATAACTGATTTAAATTTAGTTCCCATACTTGATTTTCTTAGGTAGAAGTGGTAAAATCACCTAATCCAAAAGATGAGGTGTCACCAACTGTTGTGATTGTTCCTCCATTGTCTTTAGTTGTTCTTCTCCATATTTGACTCATCCACCTTCTGATTCCATCAATGGTGTTCTCATTCATATCAACATTCAGTTCTAGTGCTTAGGCTCTGCAATCTTTACTTAAGTGACCGACCATGTGACAGTACATACATGCCATTCTAGAATTTGCCCAATTTATAGATTTTCCTCTCCATTGTAATCTCATACAATTTTTTGCAATATAACCATATCCTCCACATGTTGCACAATTAACCCAACTATTGTAATCCCAAGTATAAGAATTACCTTGTCTTCTTGGTTGATAGGTGTTGTTTTGTCTCTTTAGTTTCCAAACTTGTTTCAGTTGTGCCCTGCATTCTTGTGATATATGACCATGCTTGTTGAAAAAGTGACAGTGCTTTTCCATATAGTGCATCTTAGGTGACTTGTTCATCTTTGATCTACACTCGTATGCTTTTCATACTTGTTGCAATTGTAGTAATAACCATCAAATTTAGGAGTAGAGTTAGGAGTACCTTTAGCTTTACTTCTGTAGACATTTGTTGTGTGACCTACTTTTCCACAATGATAGCATGAGATCTTCTTTGGTCTTGGATTTTCATAGGCATTCTTTTGTTCTCCTTATTTTGATGAATCTCCTTGCTCGGTATAATCTAGTCCAGTGGTGTTGTCCAATCTTCTGTGAATCATTAAGAATTCATCCATCCTTTTGGTACTTTCCTCAGTTTTCTTTATCATTTCAGTGTGTTGTTGTTGCATCTTCACTTTATTTTTCAGTCTTTCATTCTCTTCCCTTAATTCACCAATATCTTTCAATTTATTAGCAAGCTCATTGTTCACTCAATTGACTTCTTGACTCATGAAAACCATCTGATTGGAAATTTCAAAGTGATGCTCAGTCAACCTTAATATTTCAGATTCTTTCTCTTCTAACTTTTCAGTCATTTGTCTTCTATCTTCAATAGACATATTCCTTTCTTGTTCAACTTGTCTTGTATTGTTCATAACTTCAATCATTATTACCATTTGAGTTTCTTGTCCAATTTGCATTGCTTTTAGTTGTTCGGTAAGGTGTTGATTCTTTTTAGACATATCTGAGATAGTTCCTTCAGATGCATCATATATACTTCTAGATCCTTTAGATAATTCCTCTATCTCTTATTCCTAATATTGAGTCTCATTATTCTAAAATGCTAATTCCTTTCTTTTTCCCAGTGATTCTCTCAGCTTTTCCTTGATGTCCTTAAGCCATTCTAAAAGAATCTGCATCTCCAATTTCTGATTTTCAATTGTATTATCAAGCTTATACCTTTCCATCTCTAGGATCTTTCCTCTTCAATGATTAAACTTCTTCAACAAGAGAACTAGCTCTAATACCAATTGTTGGGATTATGGAAAGGTGAGTTACTAAGAGGGGAGGGGTGAATCAGTAATCTTCATTTTTTTTTGTTCTTTATCTTTAAGACAATGTAACTCATTAACTGACTACCATGTTATCATTTCCATCCATTCATAACATTATTGAAATAAGAAATACTTTTTAATATAACATGTAAACATTCATGAAACTTTATACACTTGACACATGTATTTTGGTATTGCAAAAACCCTTGTTAGAAGGTAAAAACTGTGGTGGGAATGACACCCATAAAGCTTCACTACTGCAACAATAAATTTTTTTGGTTAAGGCTACAATGTTGATCACTTTTGATGATCTTACCCTGTTCGGAGTAACAATTAAGACTTGTTAATATCTACTTGGTTAAAGGATTTAAGAAAAACTATTAAGTGTGCACTCGGTTAATAGATTTACAAAAGACTTGTTAGGTCTACTCTATTAAGAGATTTAGTTTACCACAATTGTTAGAAAGTAATAGTAAATTTGATCTATATGTAGCAATTAATTTTCTAAATTTGAGATCTGATTAGTACTTAACTGATATCACCTTTTTGTGACATATATCTTCTCTGAATACTACTTGATAGCCTCTAGTGTGCTTCTAAATATAATCCTTGAATGATCTATCAAAACCTTAACATCAAAACCATGTCTGATCTTCAGATGTCTCCTATAGGTGTCTACTTCATGTGTTATCTCTCTTGTAAAAATGTCATCTTGACAATTCTTATATCAAAATATTTGACCTAATTAGGTTTATGGTATCATTTAGGAAACCTTAGATCTACGATCCAAATGAATAACCTAAAAACAATATTACATAGGGATCATCAGCCATTTAATAATTAAATCTCTATTAAATCTTCACCTTAAACTATGTAAACCATTTTCTAGCTCGGTATAAACTTATTTCCTCGTATTTCATGCCATTCCATACTTCTATGTCATTCGTGTATTACTTAGTATATACTACATTTATATCTTGGTAAAACATTGATGCTTAGTATATATCAATGCTTGATTATAACTATACTCAGTGCTTGGTAATAATTTGGCTCACTGTATGTGCTTGGTCAAGATTGTGCTCGGTTACCATATTATTCTACCTTGTGCTCTGCTCAGTTACTATACTTAGTTTGTTGACCGACTAGCCTATTTTCTTCCTTCACCAACTATATGTGTGACACTAATGACAACTCATAATGTACCATTTCACATCACGTAATATAACAAACTTGAGGGGATTTATCATCCTTTTATGGTCCTCCAAATTCAACAAATGCTTTTATAAATAATTCATAGCCTTTTGAAAGATATAAGGAAAATTCTCAAAAATTAGGGATTTGTCCTCATGACTTTTTCCTAGTTCATAGTTTTGATACCATTTAATAGGATCCAAACATAATAATGATAATAATACATTATAGAAGATATATATCATCTAGTATAAGAGATATTTGTGCGTCAATATGCCTTAATACCCTATACATATACACCCTTAAGATAGAGTAAAACTATAGAATACTCCTTATAGAAGAAGTCATCCTATGTTATATCTCCTAGAGATCCCAAAAGCAATATCACACTCAAACATATATATAGAAATGATATCCATTTCATATATAGAGATTTAATAATGTAATTAAGGGATATCATGACCTTAATGAAATCCCACTCATCACCTAAAATAACTAACTACACAAGTTATCCACATGACCCAAATTAATGAACTTAAGAGATTTGTCCCACATCTTGGCTTCTCTATAAAGATGTTATAATGTAACATCCATAGTTACATAATAGAATTATTTTCACAACAAATCAAAGAGATGACCAAAAGAGAGAATAGATGACATAGAAAGAACATTGCAAATAGATCCATAAGAAATAAGGTTGTATTAGAGAAAAGCTATGTTATAGCATGCATATTTATTGCATTACATATTTGTGCAAATGTTCATGCATAATTAATAACATGCATGCTTAGCTTAAGTTGACTTACTGGAAATTTAGTTGAGAATAATTTAGTCTAGTTGAGCTTTATTTTTCTTTTATGGATTTTCTAGTTTTTCTCCAATTTTAGAGGACTTTCTTTCTATAAAGAATTTTTTGTGCATTGTATCTTCATTCTATATCTTTTTCTTTCTACAAAGTTCACTTTCTGAGTACCCACAACAAATGATTAGGGAAATAACAATATTCTTCTTCAAATTTTGTGAAAATCCATGAATCAAAATTCATAAAATAAACACACCCATGATCAAGTACAAAAAGAAAAATCATCTAAGAAAATATTTCAATTATCATAAGAGAATATAAAAAGAAGAAGATAATAATGAACACACAGTTCTAGAAGTTTCCCTTTATTTCTCAAATGAAAACAAGGAGTTCAAAGACTCTGTCCTTATAAAAAAAAGGTCATGTTTCCCACTTAACAATATCAAGAAAATATTCCTCTTTATAAGCATAGGCTTCACAATTTTAATCCCCTCCTCTTTTTCCTTTCACATTTAAAGACTCCTCCCCTAGTGAGTCTTTTCTATTTTTTAACTATTCTATGTTTTTAATTGTTTCTTGAAAATATTATGAATTTTTTTAATCCTTTTCTCCTCTACAAATGAATTTGAAAATTAAAACCATAAATTTATAGGTAGAGTTTGCAATGATATAAATCATATATTCATTGTCTTTCTGAGACTTCTTTACCAACCACAATAGTAACAATAATTTTATATTGATTCAATGTTTGAATTCATCTATTTCTCTCAAACATAACAACCTTATGGACAAAACCAATGGTTGAAAAGATGTGTATTCTCTCCCATATTTTACAAATATACCTATTGGATCATCTTAAACTATATTTTATAACAAATATTCCTTTTCTTAGTATAGTTCTACAAAGTTAGCACCCATAACTGGATGTTTGAGGACCTATTGGACCCCATTTTAATGATTTCAAGGTCTCAATGCCCATTATGGTTGATCTTGGAAACCTATCTTTTCTCCCTCTGATCCTATTCACTCTCCCTAAGATCCCATTGAAATTTGAGTACATTCTCCATGGAACACATTGCCAATGGTGACATGTCCTTGGGTTTTGGGGCCCAAACTTTCCCCAGAGCCCAATGCCAGGGTCCTATTCTGAGATTTTCATTTATGGTTGACCTAGATCAATTTTGAATCCTAAAATTATGGAGTTAGTATAAGAACCCCTTACCACTCTTCATTTTATATATCACAACTATATGCAAGAATTTTTTGGCAACCAAGCTATCGAGATTTCAAGCAAACAAGAGAAATTGGATTCAAGATTTGAAGGAAATAATCCATGATGAAGATCTCGAAGTCTCAAATTCTTCAAGATCATTTAAATCCAAGTAAATATTCTCCTTGTTTTGCAAGTTTCTCTCTCATGATGGACAAGTAGATGAATTCTCAAATCAAGAAAGAATATTCATTCATTCCTCTCCTCTCTTTTTTGTAAGTGATTATCAAGCATATACACATTCAAAATATAGGAGTGGTGATCATAGATCTATTCATTTTTCAAATCATCCTTGATTCTACATCATATTACAAGGTCAAATCTTTGGATTCCAAGTACATTCAAGCATCTTCATGGGTACGAGAAATGTATACATCCATTCATAAGGGTTTATGCAAGGTGAATCTATTATTTGCCTTTCTATCTTCTTTCCTTTATGAAAGTTTATTTCATTTCTATAGTTGATTCTTAAATGGGGGTTTGATCAAGGAAGACCCTTTTAAACAACCTTTTCCCTATTTTTATATGTGTAGGAACATGATACATGGCCGTCAGATCAACTCTGGGCAAAATAAATATAGTCCCAGGATCTGTAACATTTTTGGGTGAAACAATAGGGGCATGTCACCATTCTCATCATGTCTTAGGGACATGTCTCTATTACCACCATATACCTACTATTTTGAGCTCAGATTTCTATCATAGGTTAGTTTTATCTCGCGGTTTCCATTTTCATTAGTTTCAACTCATTCTCTATTTGTTACAACCCATTTTTATTATCTTTTCAATGAATTTTATAATAGACCAATTAAATTACTTAATCATTCTCATTTCATTCAATTAAATTATTTAGTGAAGAAAATAACTTGTCCCCATTTAGAGCTTGAGTCATCTCTTGAGACTTCTAGGGGAATTCTTCCTTCCTAGTGCAATTAATGAAATAGGGAAGTAATTCATTTATCACATTATCTATTTCTCCCCATTTCCCATTGTACATGTTCTAACCAAGAAGTAATTCTTCCATATACACATGGGATAGAAAGATAAGCATTTTCAATAAATGTATTGAGCATGCATCGATAGGCAAGCCACAAACATAAATGTCAATTGTATATCTCTACTTTTCAATGACAATTATGTTCTTTTCTATTATCCATGGCGGTGATAAAATCATCTCCATAATGTTTCTTTGATCTTTCTCTTGGTAATGATGTGGTCTATTCCACATGTCAATGTATTTCTTTCCATCTTGAAACTTCTTCATTAATTTCTTTGTTATTGGAAAACATTGAGATTCAATGAATGATAGTATGTATACATCATTTACATATTTTAAATAGAATCTATGGTTTCTTTAAATAATTCCTTAGGCATTCTTCATCATTGATTTCCATTTTATAACATAAGTGTTTATAATTTTGTCTTTATATCAACAAAATAATATGTTGAAGTGTCTTGTCTTTCATAGAAAAATAGAATAATTTGGTGATGTTGGACTTGTGTGGCTCCCAAAACTATTTGTGAGTACCAAAAGTGTGAAGATATTAATTTCTTAAATGTTAGGCCAATAAGATATTTTTATTAATTGAATTATTTGGTAGTTCCCAAAACTAATTCTGCTCAAGTATATTGTTTTCCATTAGCAATTTAGATAGTTTCTCTATAACATGTCAAAGAAAAGGAGAGTCGAGGAACTGTACAAGAAACTATGTTGGGCTCCAATGCATGAGGATGATGAGGACCTTACTTTTCATTGTTCTTTTTCAAAGATGATTGTGTTGGAATTTTTTTTATTCCTTAACCATTTCAGGGACTTTCATGAATTTTTAATTCTAATGCTTTTTTTTCGACATGTCAGGGGAACATATGAACTTTTGTACCTATTCTAGTTTGGTTCAAAGGTGCATAAAACATGGAACTCCCAAATTCACTATGGACTCCAACACTAAGTGAATACTTTTCAATACTTTTAGTTAGGTTCGATGGTGGGTTCTCGAATGCAAAAATGCACTATATTTCAGAGACCGCAAAGGTCCACCAATGCAAAAGAAAAAACTATGTGGATCCCAAATAAATAAGATGCAATGCATCTAAAATAAAAATCCAAAATGGATTCCAAAGATGCTAATCCACCACCTAATCTTTCTTGTCCTCCATCTCCTAGATCTATTTTGGCCAATGTTGGCTCTAACAACATCTCCCTTTTAGGATAATTTCCCATCATTCCCTCCAAACACTTCCTACCACCACATCCCTTATCCTATATCACCCCCCATCAAGACTATCTCATCCATGCCTTTTCATAAGCTACTCATCCAAAATAAGGTTGTATCAACATCCAATGAAAAATCCAAATAGCTTCTATTACCTTGATAATAAACTTGATGCTTGAGTCCTCCATCCATATCCTCTTTATCATTCCATCCATAAAGTCCATCCAAAAAGTCAAAATAGAAAAAAAAGAAAAACATTCTTCTAATGGTGAAAACTTGGCAAACAAGTACCTTGGATAGCTACCATGATGAAAACCTAGCAAATAGGGGTCATGTGTAGTCTCTCCATCTAGTTCCTCTCCACACTTTGGGGAAAGTTATTCTAGCCACCTCTCCATTGCTTCTTCCATCCCACTATTAGGAATAACAATCCACCAATACAACTGAGGGGGGGGGGGGGGGGTGGTGAATCAGTTGTAGGATAGATTATTAAAATTTTAACTTTAAATAGAAGGAACACTAAATAGAATGATAACACAATGAATTCCAACATAATAACATAATATTTTGTTGTCGAGGAAACCCTGTTAAAGGTAAAACCCCAGTGGGAATTAACACCCACTAATGATGTAATGAGAGTATTGTATCCCTATTAAAAGATTAGCCCTATTAGGAGCTTATAGAAACATTACAGTACATAGTCCTTGTTAGAGGAAAAACCCTGTTAGGATTCAAAGAAAAAGAGTAAGCTCATTACCTAGGCTCACTGCCCAAAGAAGGTTATGTCCACCTCCAGAACTCATTTTTCATAACATAAGTGTATATAAGGGAAATACACAATCCTTGTGAACTATCTAATAGAAAATATCTTTTCTTGATCAGTTCCAATAAAGAACATATAATATCCTATGCTCTACATACATCAGATACAATTTCATAGCTTCCACATTAGTCTCTTACATCTACATCATCATCTTTTCAAAAGAAAATATCTTACATATATACCCTATTACAAATAAATGATCAGGTTGGCCAGTTAGGCTTTCCTATTACAAAAATAATCATATAACCCCTTTCTAAGATACACATAGTATGTAAAACAAGTATATAATAATTACAATTCAATAATTAAGATCCAATATCCATAATCCATGCTTTCAATCCATAATACACACTACAATTCTGAAGTCGATCCCAAACATGTCTCTTCTAGAACACATGCCACAGCTAACATCATGATGCATCCCATGAATTCCTAAGATCAATGAACATTCCTCAATGTGTTATCTGATATCCCTTAAGCTTGCATACACTAGATACACATCACTTGTAAGATATACTCAAAATACAAAGACTTATTCTGTCAACTTCCACTATCATATTCCAGTAACCAGTCTTCACCAAATCTTCTATAACTCAACCAATATGCAATATTACATCATGCGATCTTAGATATAAGATCAGAAGACCTTCCTATACACACAAATATGTTCACACATTCTGAATCATCCATACGACATATGTACACTATAATAACTAGCATGTTCTTCTCCATAGAAACATATGTTGACATTAATGAAAAAACATGAATGACAACAATAGTTATTCCAATATCACTTAATTAGGTCACCGATGATGTGTAGTGATTAAACATATTAAATGCATCAACAACATCCAACAATCTCCCCCTTTGGTATTGATTGAAACATATGGGAAAATCCATCAACCAAAAAGTATTCAACATATTCTCAAATAGTGAACTCTTCTCCATAGTATCTATCCCTATATAGTAAGGATTTTCTCATAGTCTCTTTCCCCCTTTAACAAAAATGGAAAAGGGTGCCATAAGTCATCAAATATCTTCATCAATTGGGTGTAGAATCACCCAAATATATTTTGTAGGTCTTCAAGGATCCCTCCCCCTGAGGATTAGATCCATACACCAAGTCCAGAACATGATAAAGCTCTGAATACCTCTAGACTGATGTATCCTTGCATCATTTTATTCTCACTAGGAAGGGCCTATACCCCAAGTATACCTCTGAGATACTCAAATGCATCTTTGCATCTTTTGGCAATGGCTTTGTAAAGATGTCTACTATTTGTTCTTTTATGCTAATGTATTCCAAGGTTCTCTGCTACCTTGTCTCTCAAGAAGTGATACTTAATAGAAATATGCTTAGTTTTAGAATGCATCACATGATTCTTGACATATTCACTGTATTGGTGTTTATCACAATGGATAACCACAGGTTAAACAAAAGTTATTCCAATATCTTTTAGTGTTTGTTTTATCCAGAAAATTTGAGTTCAATTAATAGAAACAAAAACATACTCAAATTCAATAGTAGATTGAGCTATACAATCTTTCTTTTTAATTAACCATGAAACCAACCTTTCTCCAAGAAAAAATGTACCTCCACTAGTACTCTTCCCATCATCAATGTTCCCTGCCCAATCAACATCAGTATAAGCATGCAATTCAAAGTCATCATTTTTATCATACCATAAGCCATATTCCTTTTTTCCTTTCAGATCTCTAAATATCCTTTTTACAATAGCCATGTGTGTCTCTTTAGGAGCTTCCTGATATCTAGCCACAATTATAATAGCATTAGCAATATCTGGTCTGGAGTGAGTAAGATATTGTAATCTGCCAGCTATTGATCTATACTTGGTCTAAAAAACACTCCCGGTCTCATCATCATTTCTCAATTTATGGCCAGTCACCATGGGTGTACCAATAGGTTTATAGTCTTCCATTCCAAACTTTTACAACATTTCTTTAAGATACTTAGTCTGAGAAATAAAAATGCATTCTTCCTTTGATTCATTTGTATTCCAAGAAATAATTTCATCTCTCCTATCATGGACATCTCAAATTCATTCTCTATCTCTTTAGAAAATTTCTCACACATCTCATCATTGCCTCAAAAGATAATATCATCAACAAAAACTTCTATTATCAAAATTCCATCTTCACTAGTTCTTAAATACAAGTTACTATCAGTATTACCTTTTCTGAATCCAAAATAAAGTAAGTAATTGTCTAACCTTTCATACCACGTGCTTGGAGATTTCTTTAGTCCATACCATGCCTTCTTCAACTTGAAAACCATGTCTTCATCTTCGGTCAGAGGAAATCCATCAGGTTATTCTATGTATACTTCCTCTTCAAGATCCCCATTTAAAAATTTAGATTTCACATCCATCTGATATACCTTGAAGTCTTTATGTGCATCATAGAGTTAGGAATGAATTCTAAATATATCCCATGGGGGAGTATTCACAGCCATTCTTTAGCAATTGTATGTTGCATTCATGATTGTGGTTGTCATTGATGTCAACGCAGTGGTCTACTAGAGATTATCAGAGACTTTACTTTGGTATCTGAGTAGTAGGTCCTTGAAAGAAAAGTTTAGCAACTGAAGGATATCCATGGAAAATCATTTCAGGAAAGAAAGCCCTAGGTTTGATGGAGTAAACTATGATAGCTAGAAAGAAAAGATGAAGACACATTTTCTATGTTTAGGACCATGGTACTGGTTAATAACAAAGAATGTGAAGACTATCATTGAAGAAAACAAAATTGAAGAATGTACTAATGAGGAAAGAGATATGTTCATGTGTAACATACTTCCCACAGAAGCACTCTTGTTAGCTCTTTCAGAGAATGATATAGCCAGGTAAAATATCTAAGGAAATCCCATGAAATTTGGTTAGCATTACAATCTATTTTTGAAGGTGATGTACATGCAAAGAGAGTCAAATTACATAATTGGATATGTGCATTTGAAGATATAAGAATGATGGAAGTTGAATCTATTAGAAGCTATATTGGTAGAATGTTAGAGATTGTTGCAGGTATCAAATCTTGTGAAGGAAATAAGATAGAGAATGAAGTGATATGGAATATTCTAAAGACATTAGCTCCTATATTTAAGCATACAACATAGATGATTGAAGAAGTTATAGCTTGTACTGAGAACTTTACCAAAGAAACTCTTCTTGGAAGATTAGAAGCAACAAAGATAAGCTTGAGACAATCGAGAGATCTACCTAGAATTGAAACAACATTCAATGCAGTTAGTGTTCACCCTACCTTGTCAAGAAGCATTAGTGTAAGTGGATACTATGCTAGTGGCAACAGATATAAGACTAAATAAGATAGAAAGATTGAGGAAGGGATTGCCTTGCTTGTGAAAAGAGAACCAGAAGGTAAGAAAATCTTTAAATGTTGGACTTGTCAAGAATATGGTCATTTTGCATCTAAATATCCTAAGAGAGTAAATAAATATAAGAAGAACTTTAAACTTAGAAGATCTAAAGAATGTTACTATGGTAATGATGAAGAATTTGAGGCTAGTATTGAGAAATCCCTAAGTGAAAGTGATAATGAGAATGATGATATAGGATTTGTAGCAATAAAAGAAGAAAACTCTGGAACTAAAGTTAGAGAAGAAAAAGCTTTAGTTTCCCAAGTAGAAACGAGAACTGATTGGATTATAGATAGTGGTTATTTACATCATATGAATGGTGACATGAAGAATTTTATAAAGTTTAACAATTATGATGGAGGAATTGTTAGAGTTGGAAACAATGCACCTCGCTTGATAAAAGGAATAGGATCTATCACTCTTGATGGAAAGACTAACACTAATGATGTTTATTTTGTGGATGGGTTGAAACATAATATTTTGAGTGTTAGATAGTTAGTTGATAAGGGATATCAAGTTTGGTTTACTGAGAAAACTTATGTGATCAAGGACAAGGATGGAAATTTGATTGGAATTGGATCAAGAACTAGAGCTAATGTATTTTAGTTGAACCTTGCAGAGACAACATGTTTGATTACTCTAATTGATGACAGTTGCTTATGGTACAAAATATTTTGTCATATAAACTTTGATAACATTGTGAAAGTAAGTACTACACTTGCAGTAAGAGATTTGCCTAAGATTATGAAACCTACTGACATGATTTGCAAAGAATGCGTTATGGCTAAGTAGAAGAGAAGTTCATCTCTGAGTAAGAAGTTCATATCAATAGAGAAGTTGGAAATTGTTCATACAGATTTGAGCGGTCCCACAAGGACTAGAGGATTCTATGGTGAAAGGTATTTTATGATTCTTGTTGATGATTTTACAAGAATGATGTGGATTGAATTTCTTAAAGAAAATTCTAAGTCATTTGATAAGTTTAAAGTAATTAAGAACAAAGTTGAGAATGAATCTGGAATGAAGATTAAATGTTTAAGATCAGATAGAGGTGGAGAATTTACTTCAAAATAATTTAACACTTTTTGTGAAGTGAATGGTATTAAGAGATAATTTTCAGCCCCTAGAACACCTAAACAAAATGGTATTGTAGAAAGAAGGAGCAAATCAGTAACTGAAGTAGCAAGAGCTATGAATACAACAGTATATACAATGAACATAGTACAGATCAAAGCAAACACATACAATACACCTTATGAATTATGGTTTGGACATGCACCATCAGTTATGTATTTCAGAATTTTTGGAAGTAAATGTTATATTAAGAGAGATGATGACATTGGAAAGTTTGACCCTAGAAGTGACGAAGCTATATTTCTTGGTTATTCATTAAAAAGCAAAGCTTACAGATGTTTCAATAAAATAACTAAAACTATTGTTGAGAGTGCAAATGCTAAAGTTGATGAAAAGTTCAAAATTTAGGAAAGAATGCTTGATTATGAATCATATGAAGGAACTCGTCCTAGAATTGATCAGGAAAATGTTGAATTATTTTATGAAACTGACAGTGATTTGCAAAATGAAAGTCACATTGAGGAAATCAAAGAAGAACCTAGAGTAGAACATAGAGTTGAAGCAAGAGCTGAGATAGTGACACCTAACAGGAACCTAGCAAGAAATCATCCTATTGATTAGATTATTGGGAGCATAGAAAAAGGAGTTCTGACATGGAATAAGGTACAAGAAGAACTATGTTTAATTTCTCAAATTGAACCTAAATCTACTAATGAAGCTTGTAAAGATGAACATTGGATTAAAGCAATAAAGGAATAATTAGATCAAATTGAAAAGAATAAGATTTGGGAGTTGGTCCCTACACCTAAAGATAAGAATGCTATAGGAACTAAATGAGTATTCAGGAACAAGATGAATGAACAAGGAGAAGTTGTAATGAACAAAGAAAGATTGGTATGTAAAGGATACTCACAACAAGAAGGAATTGATTATGAAGAGAATTTTGCACCTATTGCAAGAATTGAAGTAGTAAGAATGTTTTTGGCTTATGCAGCTTATAAGAAATTCAAAGTATATCAAATGGATGTGAAGTCAGCATTTTTGAATGGAGAATTAGAAGAAGAAGTCTACATTAAGAAGCTTGAAAGTTTTCCCTTAACTCATGAAGGAGAAATGGTATGTAAACTGAACAAAGCTTTATATCGACTTAAAGAAGCACCTAGAACTTGGTATGCAAGACTAGATAAGTATTTCATAAAATTAGGATTTGCTATAAGCACAACAAATAGTAGTTTGTATCTGAAATAAATTGAGAATGATTTATTAATTGTAGTTATTTTTGTTGATGATATGAGCACTATTGGTGAGATGAAATATTTTTTGGGATTGCAGATAACACATAACAAGAATTGTATTTTCTTATATCAAACAAAGTATTTGAATGACTTATTGAAGAGATTTGGAATGGAAAATTGTAAGCTAGTTGGCACACCTATGGTAACTGGTCATAAGTTATCTAGCACAGACAAAACTTTTGTAGTTGACCAAAAGAAGTATAGATCTATAATTGGAAGATTGCAATATTTAAGTCATACAAGACCAGATATATCACATGCGGTTGGAATTGTTGCAATATTTTAAGCTGATCCTAAAGAGTCACATTATGCAGCAGTAAAAAGAATACTGAGGTACTTGAAAAGCACAACTGAATATGGATTATGGTATGAAAAATCTGAAGATTTTACACTATGTGCATATACAGATGCAGATTGGGGAGGAAGTGTTGATGACAAAAATAGTACAAGTGGTGGAGCATTTTTCCTTGGAGGAAAATTGGTTTCTTGGCTAAGAAAGAAACAAAATTGTATTTTTTAGAGCACAATAGATGCAGAATATGTAGCATCAACAAACAGTTGTAATGAGATAATATTGATAAAATAAATGTTGAAGGATATTGGAATTAAATTTGATGAGCCTGTTGTTATACACTACGCCAACACTAGTACAATAAGTATGTCTAAGAATCATGTATTGCATTCTAAGACAAAGCATATAGAAATAAAGTATCATGTTGTAAGAGAGAGAGTTGTAGAGAAAGAAGTTAGACTTGAGTATATAAGTACAAAAGAGAAAATTGCAAATATATTTACAAAGACCTTACCTAAAGATACATTTGAGTATTTGAGAGGTATGCTTGGGGTTATTCCCCATCCTTTTGAGAAGTGATGTAGACTGTTGCATCAGTCTAGTGGTATATGAGCTCTATCTTTTCTGGATTGGATGTCGGTACTTCCTCTATGGGGGAGTATGTGTGTTTTGAGCTGAGTCATGAAGGACTCTAGTGAATGCATTTTTCTGAAAAGTGTCTTGTAACATTCAGAATTGACATATTGATATTTACTTTTGTCATTGATATCAATGGGGGAGAAGTATACATGAAAAATATGAAAAAAATTATTATATGAAAAATCATCTATGGGGAGAAAATAGGAGAAGAAAGGAGAAGAACAAAAGGAATTTGTTGGAGGAGATGAAGCAATACAAAATGAAAAACCTAAAATATTTGATTAATGGAGAGGATATGAAAAGATTGATTAATTTGATTGATGAAGAGGATTTGAAAATATTTCAGAGTAGTAGCATTGCAGTTTGGTATTTATGGAACTTGGATGTTTTTTTTCATCTATGTTGCCATCAATGCCAATGGGGGAGATTGTTAGGAATGAATGCTGAATATATCCTATGGGGGAGTATTCATAGCCATTCAGTAGCAGTTGTATGTTGCATTCATGATTGTGGTTGTCATTTATGTCAACACAATGGTCTACTGGAGATTAGTAGAGAAGCATACAGAGTTTGAATTTGCACACATGGAGTATTGAAGATCAAGCTATGTGAAGTTGAGGACTTACTCTATATTGTTTCCTAAGATTGTGGTCAAGAGCACGTACACAAATTCAATTATTCATGATAGTTATGTGTAATTCAATGGAAGCATTATTCAGGCAGTGTTCCTGAGAAGTGGATTGTGGTAACTGGATGATATCTCCTAATCAGGATAGAATCTAGGCATGCAAATTTGAACAGTTGATGTAGAGATTATGATAATGATGTAGACATGACAACATGGTCAGAGATTGCACGAGTGAAGAATTATTTTGTTTGGAAGCTGACAATTTTATGTAATTGTGAAATATTGTGTAATGTCCGAAGGTTTATTGTTTGTAATTGGTTAAGCCTTGTTGGCCGACTCATTTGTAATTATTTGAGTGTGGTGTTTTCCTTTATTGTAGTAAGAAGAATACGTGTAAGGAATTGCAGAATTGAGCAATATATGTTGTAAGAGGATATGCAAATAACAAAGATATGATATTGAGATCTGGTGAAGCAGTTGGTGCTATTTGGCACAAATAGAGGAGAAAAGATAAGTTGATGAGATCAGTAATTATTTTTTATTATTATGTTTGAGTAATATAGAGATCAGTTGGACAGTGTGTTCAATGATCTTGTCCTTGAAGCTATTTGGACAATGGGTCCTTCTATCTTCCATAACTCCTAACAGGGTTAGAATATTTTAATAGGGATTCAAAGTCTCCTGATAGGGACTCATTTGTATTGAATGTATTTCATAAGGCTCTTAATAGAGTCTATCCTCTCACAAGGAATTTTTATATTGGTACATCTTTTGTGGGCATCATTCCCATCGAGGTTTACTCTCTGATCAAGAGATTCCCTAGTCAACATATCTTGTGTTATTGTGTTTCTATGTATGTTTATTTTTCTATGGTTGTTGCTTACATTGATTACATGGTTGAAATATGTTAATGGTGATTAAAGTTGTATTTATCTGATAACTAATTCACCCCCCCTCTTAGTTATCTTGGTGGACTTTACTTTCTAACACATAGGCCATAAATAGTCTCACAGCTTCCAACCTAGCAACATGAGAAAATGTCTCTTCAAAATCTATGCATTCTTGTTGTGAGTAGCCTTTGCATACCAATATTTCTTGGTTTCTTACAACAATTCATTCATTTTGTTTCTGAAAACCCACTTAGTTCCTATTATATTTTTGTCTTTAGGTTTAGGAACAAATTCCCAAGTGTTATTTTTCTTTATCTGATCTAACTCTTCCTTCATAGCTTTGATCCAAGATTCATCTCTACAAGCTTCATTAGTAGTCTTTGGTTCAGCTTGAGAAATCAAACAAATTTCTTCCCTTATCTTTGATCTAGCCTTGATTTGCATTACCAATAATTTGATTTTCAGGATGGTCTTTCTTAACATACCTCAGATTTTTAGGAGTCTTAGAAACTTCATTTATGTCCTCATCACAAATTTCATTTTCACAGTCAATCTCAACATGTTCTTTTTCTTCAGTAATGACATATTCCTTGCTTTCTATATTGTGATAATAATCATACATTATTTCTTGTATCTGAAACTTTTCATCTATGTTCACATTGTTACTTTCAATCATCTTTCTCAATCTCAGGTTAAAACATTTGCAAGCCTTTCTTTTAGTAGAATAACCAAGAAAAATTCCTTCATCACTTTTAGCATCAAATTTCTGTATTTCATCATCTCTTTTGATATAGCATTTACTACCAAATATTTTGAAATATTTTATAGTAGGAGTATGATTAAACCATAATTCATAAGGAGTCTTAATTGTACCTTATCTAATTTGAATTCTGTTCAATGTTTATATTGTTGTCCCAAAAGCTTCTCTCTAATGTACATGAGATACATTTCCTTCTAGCAACATTGTCCTAGTAGCATCCAATATTGTTATGTTTCTTCGCTCTGGTATCCCATTTTTCTGTGGTGTCCTAGGAGAAGATGTCTGTCTATGTATTCCACGCTCTTCACAATATGAATTGAATAGATCTAAAGTAAATTCTCCACCTTTGTCTGATCTCAAACATTTTATCTTTAAGCCCGATTCATTTTCTACTTTTTTTTAACAACTTGAATTTGTCAAATGCTTCTGATTTCTCTTTCAAGTAAGTGATCCACATCATTCTAGAAAATTCATCAACAAAAAGTATAAAGTACCTTTTACCATAGTATGATCTTGTCCTTGTAGGTACATAGGTATGTATGTATCAGATTCAACTTTCCTTTTGTTGTATATAATTTACTTTTATAACTTCTTCTAGTCTACTTTCCCATAACACATTCTCTACACATAGTGTTAGATGATTTTACAATTTTAGGTAGGTCTCTTACTGCATTAGTCAAGCTTGCCTTCACAATATTATCAAAATTGACATGACAAAACCTTATGTGCCATAACCAATTGTCATCTATCTTTACAACAAAACAAGAAGCTTCAGATGTGTTTAACTCAAATACATTACCTCTAGTTTTAGTACTAGTTGCAATCAAGTTTCCTATCTTACTTATAATAAAATATTTTCCATCAATGAATTTTAATTAATATCCTTTGTCCATCAACTATCCAACACTCAAAAAGTTATGCTTAAGTCCATCAACAAGTAGTACATTGTCAGTATTAGTCCTTCTATCCAAAGAAATAGATCCTACTCCTATGATAGGCTTATGAACATTGTCTCCAAATCTTACAACACCACCATCACACTTATTTAATTTAACAAACTTGTTTTTATCTCCAGCCATATGATGTGAGAAACCATTGTTTATAACCCATTCAGATTTGCTATCAACATGTGATACTAAGGTTTTTTCTTCATGTAATGGTTTTTCATCTGTGATAGAAATAAATCCAATCTCATCATCATCAAAATCATCATCAGAAGTACCTTCACTAGCATAGTAACATTCTTTTTCTTTTTGAATACTTAGGTTTGAGAAACTTAGGTTTGTGTTTAGGAACTCTTGTAGGACATCTAGATGAAAAGTGACCTATCTTATTGCATGAAAAATATTTAAAAAGTAACTTTCCTTCAAACTTACCCTTACCTCTCTTTTCTCTTCTAGTGATTAGGGAAACAATTTCATCTAGCTTTCTTTCTTCTTCTTATATCTATTCCCATTCATCAACATATTCACCAAGTTCTTCTTTTATATTAATACTGCTAGTTCTCACAATTCTAGATATTGTCTTTCTGTGTGTGGATGCCTTAAATGTTTTTTCAAGTTTAGGTAAAGAATCTTTCATTTCTATAGCTTTAAAGGTAATTAGCTTTATAATCAATATTTCTCTGCTAAAGTTTTTAGTCAAAGATATAATCTCTTCTATAGCTTGAAATTTGGTCTTGTAAACATGTGTCAATGATCTAAGGATCTTTGCAATGATTTCTTCCTCTTCATAAGTACCTCCAAAATTTCTAATTCCAATAACAACCTCTGTAACTCTTTGTACATAAGCTCTAATATTTTCATCATCTTTCATTTGCAACTTCTCCATTCTTGTTTTCTAGTTTTGTAATTTTGCTTGCTTAGTAAAATTATCTCCTTCATACAATGCTTCTAGTCTTACCCAAATTTTGTGTGTTGAATCCAGATCTTTCACCTCAGTAAATTCTCCTTCAGAGAGTGCACTGATCAGTGCTTCCCTTGTGACCATGTTATATGAAAATATCTTCTTTTCATCATCAATAGCTTTATCCAACTCATCCTCAACCTTCATGGTTACCTCATTCTTTGTGATCATCTAGTAGTCGATACCCAAACATAGAAAATGGGTTCTCATCTTGTTCTTCCAACTGTCAAAGTTTTTAGGATCAAATTTTGGACTATCCTTCCTGTAGAATGCCATCTCCAAGATCACCTCAAGTTGTTAAGCTTTCTCTCTAAGGACCAGTGGCTATGATACCAATTGTTAGGAATAACAATCCACCAATACAACTGAGAAGGGGGGGGGGTGAATTAGTTGTAGGACAGATTATTAAACTTTAAACTTTGAATAGAAGAAACACTAAATAGAATGATAACACAATGAATGCCAACACAATAACACAATATTTTGTTGTCAAGGAAACCAAGGGAAAAATCTTGTGGGAATTAACACCCACTAATAATGTACTGAGTATTGTATCCTTGTTAAAATATTAGCCCTGTTAGAAGCTTATAGAAACATTACAGTACATAGTCCTTGTTAGAGGATAGACCCTATTAGGAGTCAAAAGAAAAAGAGTAGGCTCACTACCCAAAGAAGGTTATGTCCACCTCTAGAACTCACTATTCACAACACAAGTGTATATAATGGAAATGCACAATCCTTGTGAACTGTCTAATAGAAACTATCTTTGATTGATCAGTTCCAATTAAGCACATATAATATCCTCTACTTTAAATACAACAT
The DNA here is from genome assembly GCA_027943335.1 of Chamaecyparis obtusa. NCBI lineage: Eukaryota > Viridiplantae > Streptophyta > Pinopsida > Cupressales > Cupressaceae > Chamaecyparis > Chamaecyparis obtusa. The sequence goes on along the minus strand of BSBK01005572.1, from coordinate 20,028 downwards.
ATACAATCTCACAGCTTCCACATTACTCACTTACATCTACATCATCATCTTTTCAAAGGAAAAGATGTTAGATATATACCCTATTACAAATAAATGATGAGGTCAGCCAGCTAGGCTTTCCTATTATACAAATAATCATATAACCCCTTTCTAAGATACACATGGTATCTAAAACAAGTATATAATAATTATAATTTGATAATTAAGATCTAATATCTGTAATCCATGCTCACAATCCATAATACATGCTACAATTCTGAAGTTGGCCCCAGACAGGTCTCCTCTAGAACACACGCCACATATGATGTCATCATGCATCCCATGACTTGCTAAGATCAACGAACATTCCTCAGTGTGTTATCTGACATCCCTTAAACTCTCATACACTGGATCCACATCACTTATAAGATATACTCAAAACATAGAGACTTATTCTGTCAACTTCCAATGTCACAATCCAGTAACCATTCTTCACCAAATTTTCTATAACTTAACCAATATGAAATATTACATCATGTGATCTTAGATATAAGATCACAAAACCTTTAATACACATAAATGTGTTCACACATTTTGAATGATCCCTACAATATCTGTACATTGTAATAAACAACCTATTCTTCTCTATAGAAACATATGTTGACATCAGTGACAAAACACGAATGACAATAGTAGTTATTCCAACATCACTCAATTAGGTCACTGATGTTGTGTAGTGATTAAACATATTAAATGCATCAGCAACATCCAACACTCACTATCATATCTTAGCCATTTCATCTCCTCCATCCTCCTTTGGATCTTGATAACAAAATAAAGGCCACCATGGGTACATGCTTTTGGGAACCTTTTGGCATCCATCTCTCCTTCAAAAATATTCATCCACCTATCCTTCCATCCATATAATCCCTCCACATACCTTTTCCAAGCTCATCCACCCATCATATTATCCTCTATCTCCATATCTCATTGGCCCATTATCTTATCTTCCCTCCACCTCCCTCATCCACCCATTATCCTAGCTTCCATATACTTTATGCATCCTCTTGTTGTCATATCTTCCATCATATAATAACTCTCTGAATGCCTCCTCATGCATAACCTATCCTAAGTGGGGGCATCTTATTCTTTTGTGACATATACCTTGGAGACCTTATCACATCCATCTTTCCATCTCCCCATCCTTGCTTCATTTCCATCTTTATCCCCAATCCTTTCATCTCCCAATCCTTATCTTCCTCAATTCCACCATCCAAATCCTTCCATCCATCAATCCTTGTATACTCATGCTTCCATCTCCACAGCCCTAATAATTTCCTCCATCTTTCCATCACCTAGTACTTCCCTTGTCATTGGTATCTATCTCTAGGATATCCCCATGCAATCTAATGCCATCCATTCTTATTCTAATGGTCCTTACAATATACCATTTCAAGAAAATCCTATCCATATCCTCTAACTATCCAAAATAAAATATCAATCAACCCATCCAATCACATCGTTGGTCTTGTTCCTAGCCTTGTTGCAAGCCTTTATCTCTATCCAATCATCATAATTGGGATGCATCCTTTCCAATCCTTGTGTTGTTTTAGGACATATCGTCCCCTCATCACCCTATCCACAATTAGTCCATCTTGGATTTCCATATCAACTCAGCATCATCATGCATATCTTTGCATCATCAATTTCATCTCCAATCCATTGTACATATTGTAACTTGTGTCTTGTCCATAGCATTAGTCATGTCTCCAGCTAAGCTCATTTGTACATATGTGTCTTTCATTCACATCCTTCATGTCATTCATTCCTTGTGTCATCATGATATTTTTCCCTATCTAGATAGTACTTCAACAATCATCCCCTGGTCCCTTTTAGTTTCAATTGTATCTCCTATCTCTTGTCATAGGAATCTTATTTTAGAAATCCATCATTAGTCTTCATAGGATGTATCATTCCTCATATCAGACCAATCAAATCAATCCTCATCCATCATCCTCCATATGGAAAAAGGTGTGTTAGATACTTGTTATTTCATTGGTTCTTTTGGATATTTGTTTATCTTTTCCACTCCCTCGTTTCACCTCCTCATGATCGCCACGATCCTTTATATCAATATGGTGTGTTTTGAATTATGAAACTAGGGGCAAGGTATTGATATTTTCTATTTTTTAGTCAATCAGATATGACCCTTGCATTTCCAACATGTAATCCTTTGTGGTTGCAAGGTGCACTTGAGAAATATTGCTTGTTTGTGGGTTACCCAACATCCTTTCCACCTTGAAGCTTTTAGGACTCATGTGTGATGCAATTATTTTATTATGGAAGGGGGGGGGTGAAACATTAATCCTTGATCACAAATACCTTTAAAACTTTTTATTGATTAGCTCAGTAACTACTCAGTAACAACACAGTTCATTATTTACCAAAAATAGTAAATAAACTATATCAATTAGTAAATCATTCACACAAATCACTCATAATGTGTAACACAAATATTTAATGTGGAAACCCAACTTTGAGAAAAACCACTATGGGAATTGTCACCCACTAAGAAAATACTCTTCTAAAGTACGTCCGGTTAAGAGCCAATTCGGTTAAAGATTAAAAAACACACTGTTAGGTGTAACCCGATTAAGGAATTTTTCTCAGATCTGTTAGGATCTTCACCTTGTTAGGAGTGGCCTTTTTAAAGGGCTTTAAACACACTTTAGAATGTCACCTTTCTCAAGGATTTATAATAAGGCTATTAAGTCCACTCAATTAAGATATTTCTCTATTACAAATGCTAGTAAGCAACAATAATAAAATTGACTTGTAGATGTGCAACTATCTTTTCTCAATCAGATCCATGTGCGCTCTTCAATATTCACTTCAATGCTTCATTATCCACTGGCACCAACACTTCATCAAATCACTATTTTCTTGCTCAAAATCTCTTTGTTCCTTCTTCTCTGCAATAGTCGGTAACCCTTCAACTATTCAATTTGCCAACCATTTGTCCATACAAGATCATCCTTTATATAGACAAATTTTGCCTCTTAAACTCATTTATTACATTTTCCTTTAATCAATCTTGATTGTTCAATTCATTATACCTCAAATTTAAATCTCGGTAACATGTTTCCTTTTCACCTAAGAACTTGAACTTTTCTAGAAACTTGTTCCATTTCATTTTGCCGCTTAGATATTTCCATATATATTCATCTTGAATTTTCATAACCGTAGATCTCTTGTAACTAACTCTCCTCATCATCATGATCATCCAACTCAACATAGCTAATCATTATATGTCTATTTCATCCTTATTTAATACCTTTTCTTTGCTTGGTGTCCTTCATTAGAATTTTGGTTACATCACTCAGTGACTAAACCTTTTCGCTTTACCGAGTGAGCTATATTTTTACCTTTAACTTACCAAGTGACTTTACCATCTCGGTAGCCAAAAGAACTTATCTTATTGAGTTGTCAAATCTTCAACACCATGCTTTACCAACTTAACATAATCATATGTTAGATAGAAAAAATTTATATCAACATAATCAAATCATTATCTGATCTCTATCAATTTCTCATTTAAGTTCTACAATTTCTCAACTTCTCATTTCTTCTTCTCCTTAACTCATTCATCTTATATCATTACCGAATTGCCAATATAATATAAATAAAAAATCAATTTCTTGACATCAATGACAAGACTATAATTGATCTATCCTTTCTATTATCATCATGTATTTTTTTGATCTTGGTTGGTCTTCATCATCAGCTCCATCAGATAATAAAACATCAACATTATTATTAGTTATGGTAACAATTGGGGCAATCCTTGCATGCCTATTGTGTCATTCCTATGCATTGTCTATGACAAGGCCTTAAGTTACTATTAACCTTGGTAGGTCTTGGATATTGATAGATCAAATATGTGCTCACTACATGACATCTCCCATTTTGGGAGGTGCTATCTCAAGCTTCTTAACTCTCCATCTGCTCATGATTAACTCATTTTGCATGCATCCTCTTATCCATTTTGAGAGTACACCTATGTTCTCTTCAACCTGCCTGTCCTCTTGAGGGGGCTTCATCATCCTCATCTACCATAACCCTCATAATTATCCTTTTGATTGATTGGGACACCTTATCTAATTCAATATTCTTCTTTCTAGCTCTACATCTTAAACTTCTTTGAATGATGCTACTTTGTAACACCATCTCAAAGAGGGGCAAAATGTAGACACCTAAATTTGATTAACAATTTTAATTAAATTTAGTCATCTTACTCGCATTATTTATTAAATAATCATGCATTATTTAATTGATTAATGTTAGTCTTCTACCTAAATTAATTTAATTAATTAACTATAGTCCAATTAATATAATGACAATCCATAACTATTTAATTAATCAAATCCCTTTTCTCTATTAATTTAAATAAATACCTTTATCTATTTAAATTAATTCATAAATCCATTTCCTCACACTTGGAATTAAATAATACATTTAATTCAATTTGAGCATGTATGAATCCTAACTTTAACCCTCATCTAACCAGAGCTCCAACAACCTAACCCATAGTTCCAACTCAACTGAACCCATTCACACATATTAATCCCTCTTAATTAGATAATGACCCATGATTAGCTAATATAACTCTCCACTCATTTTCTCTTCTCCCATCACATCCTCCTAATTCTCCCACTTTCCCTCTAATCCAAGCCTAATCACCAACTAAATATTTGGATAATCATAATCCATAGATTAAGAAATCCCAACCCTCACCCAAGTCAACCCCATGCCACATCTCCACTCCCCAACTAAATGTATTAGTCTTCCTTAAATGGTCTTACACATCTCTTACATCCCTCTTACACACTCCATCCATCTTTTACATTCTTGTCCCCTCTCACATCTCCTAAAATGATCACATTCCTCAAGGATTTGACCTCTCCTCTCAAGATCTCTCCTTGTGACACTTGTCACAATGCTATGCATTTGAGAAAGCACAATCCATGTGCTCTCTCTTAGATGTATCTTGACCCTTCCTCAAGTTTGCATCTCAACTGTCCATTAAAAATTCCTCTTGCCTATAAATTGAAGGCTCTTTTCCTTCAAAATCATCCACCTTTCAAGCATTGTTACCATGCCATTTTAAATCCAAAGCAATAAGAAAAAACAACTCCATAATACCAAAATACTTACCCACCATTGAAGCTTGAGAAAATTATCTTGTGAGAACACATCCAAACCTCTTGGACAAATCTACAAATCAAGGAGGCTTCTTGGTTCTTGAGGTTTGCATCATTTTATTGGTTATTTCCTTCTTTTAGTGTAATCTTATATGTTGTTGTGTTAATAGTCATTGCAGGTTTTAATTTATTGTTGCATTCTTTTAACTTCTATTTCATAGAACACAATAACACACTATCCAATGGCTCATAATAAATTAATTCAATGAAAATCCATACATCAATAATTCAAATATCACTAAAATAATCAACGCACACATAAAAATTTCCTAAAAGAGTTTGGCAATAAAAATTGAAAGCAAACTATAGGTGGACACTACATCTACACACTTGGTAAGTCATTAAAATAATTTAGTGTCAGAGTCATGTCCAAGCAGTCTTAGATTATGTAGCTGAGTGTAGCTAATAAATCATATAGAGGATTTGGAATGTTCAAGTTCTCTAGATATAAATAAACAAACCCTCCTCAACTAAATAAGATTGGTGATTGAATTTTTTTCACTTGAGCAGTCTATTGAGAAAGGATTTTTAATTCATGGTATGCTAATTTATATTTATATGTTCAAAATGCAATATCTTGCAATATATACACACAAATTCAAAGTAGGACACAAAGTCTTATTCTAATCCACTGATTGTTGGAATTCTAATATGATCACATGAATGGTAGTCTTACAAGAGTGGCTATCTTTTGAGAATGAGATGACTTGAATCTTATGAGTGTCCTTATAATGAAATTTATCTAATTTTTGGCTTGTTATGATGACCTCTCTTTTTTTTCCTATAATGGAGAATAGTGATGTAGCTAGAAATGGTGGCAATAGATCCTTTATGTTGGTGTGGTATTATCCTTTTTCAAAAGATCATTAGAAGATATTAAAGTAAATATGGAAAGGTTAATCAAGAATTTAGTTAGTTTGAGAACTATTGGATTATGATGATTGACAAATGAAAAATTACAAAGATGTATTTAACTAAGTACAAAATGTGAACCGAACTTGGGTTTAAAAAGAGGGGGGGAACCAAAAAAATTAAAATTTGGGGTAACACACCTACACACAAAAAATAGGGAAAAAGGTTGTGGAAAGGGGTTTTCCTTGGTCAAAACCCTATTTAGGAATTAACCTTCAAATTGAATTGAAATGATTGAAATGGAAAGGAAACATGTTGTTAGTAGCATAGACTTGATAAAATGCAATACCTTCACAAACCTACATTTTTTTGAATTTCTTATGAAGATATGTGGAAATGATCTTTGATGCAGTCTCAACCTTGGATCTAGGACATGAATATCATATATGCCTTTACAATTTCCTTAATCTATACTTCAATCCTTGTCTTCCATGCTTGATGCTTGAATGCATGAACATCAATATGAATTAACTCCTTCAATTGAATGTTTGATTTATTGCTTGCTTGCTTTCTTGAAGTCTTGAATTGATAGATTAATTGATAAGGGATTCCTTGTAGATGTCTTATGTAAAAATGAGGGGGGTAACTTTCTGTATACTTCACTTAGCCCACTAGATCTTGAAACTTGAAGAGAGTCGACTACGATTAGAAATCCTACAAAAAAACTAGATGAAATCCACAATTCAATTTGTCTCATAAGCTATTGAGTACAAGGAGAGTTTCTAGGTATAGGGTGAGTTAGGCTTTCCCTATACCTATAACTCACCCCATACTAGATATTTTAGGCTCAAAATCAAAATCAAGAGCCAATCAAGATATTAGGACTTCAAAAATGTATTTAAAGTTGGGATTGACCTTGTTTAATGTCCCCAAAATATTTAAATGACTTAATTAAATTAATTAGTTAAGTGGTCCCAAATTTAAATAATATCTTATAGACAATTTCATTATAAAATAAAAGTTAATAAATAACTCATGTTAACCTACTTGTAACCTTTCAAGAACCTTCTTGGAGCTCTTTATAAGGTCATAGTTTGCATTGTAGGAAATCATAGTGTAGTTTATGTTTCTTATGTATTTGTGAATTCCAGCTGGAGTTCAATACTATTTGTAGTTACAGAGGAGCAAGAACCTCCTTATTATGTATTTGCAGTTTCAGTGGGAGTCATTCCTCACCCTAGTCTGCTTTTGGAGATATCACTTTGGGTATTTCACTTTGTACTTCATTTTCAAGTTTGTAAAGTCTTCATTTGAAGACATCTTTGATGTAATTTGAGAAATATATTCATAATCTAACAATACGTATATTCAGCTCTTTCTGATTCAGTCCATCATTAGAGTATGTTCATTTCTTGCATGTGCATTCTATAATATTTAATAAAAGATCTAAAAATAGATAATTGCTATGATTTGGACCATTTCATCTTCCAAAGTGTATGGGTGTACTGCTACATGTGAGGATTGAGTGTTGTATGGTGGAAGTGTGCTCAATGGTATAGTAGTAGTGTGCTATCTAGTATTGTGACAACACATTATTGGTACAGTGGAAGTGTGCTAGTGGTACAATGGAAGTGTGCTAACTGGTATGATGGAAATATGCCAAAGGGTTCTAGAGTATGGAGGGCAACATGTGGTCATGTGGTGTGCAATGTGTGGTATGCAAAGTGTAGTCATGTGGTATGTGGTATATGGCATGTGGAGTATGTGTAGATTACAAAGTGAGAGATACAGAGTGCCAAAGGCAGAGTGCATGAAGTGCAGAGTGTAGCACATGGCAATGTGGAGTGTGACATGTATAGTGTAGTTGTGCAGTGTGCAATGTGTGGGGTACATAGTATGGACATAGTGTGTAGTATGACATGTGGAGTGCGAAGTGAGGTATACGGTCATATAGTTCATGACATGCAGAATGTGGAGTGCATGCAATGTGTAGTGTACATGGTGTGGATTGTAGAGTGAGGAGTGTGTGAGGTGTACAAAGTGCAATGTGAAGAGTGCATGCAATGTGGAGTACACATGTACAGTGTGTGAAGTGTGTGTGGAGTGCAAAGTATAGTGTGTAGAGTGTGGTGTGTGAAGCACAAATTGTGGTGTGAAAAGCTTGGAGTATGAAATGCCAAGTGCTAAGTTCCAAGAGTTTTTTTGTCATACATAGAAACTTGAGATGAACTATCATACATATTAAGTGTCAAATTGGATTGGTACACTACAACTTGAGACAATTAAAAAAGGCCACCCATAATTAAATATGGCTTATGTATGCAAGATGATAATAAATGAGAGGAAATAATTAAAGAGATATGCCTAAAATTAAGGGCCTAAATAGAAATTAAATGTAGAGAGGAGCTACATTTAAATATTTATTAATTATTTTCATAGAAAAAATAAAAATGATGAATGGAAGCCTTGAACACTAAAATGGGTTCTAGCTAAGGACCAAAATTGTACCACTTACAATTTAGGACACTACAATTAGAAACTTCTTACCACTACCACTAGGGGTTGGTTAGTGCCTCTTATTTTTTCATCACACCTTTGTCTAGCGAGTATCCCTCCATGACAATATTGAATCCTAGTGATTCTTATCCAATGTGTGTGTGCATTGGTTCTATACCCTCTTTTAGTTGCAAGAAATTTCTTATGCACATTTAGATTCTCCTTCATGTACTACTTGGTGACACAAAGTTTTAGTGGATCTTTCATCTCTCTCCATTGTCAAAATTATGGGGGGTTTCTATGCCTACTGCAAATGCTTCCCTAGTTTTTCTTTAGAGTGAACTAGATATATTCATTATTTGTTCTTATGTACTAGTTAGATGGAGTGGCTCTATTTTGATGAGATAGGACATATACCATATAAACACTCTTGCAATCCAATTTTGTGGAGGTGACTTATCCTTGGTCATTTTTTAAGACTATTGGAGCCTATATTTTCTAGTAGTTTACTCTTGCATGGTTAAGTAGTTACATTAGGGTCACTCATGAAGATTTATGTGCCATCTGTATCTTTGACTGCCCTAAGTTTTCCTTCTTTTCCATATGTTCATCATTCGAGTAGTGTTGTTGGGGCCACCCATACAAGTCTTATTGATCATGATCATCATATTGGTTTCAGAGGAAGTTCTTCATTCAACACTATAGCAGTTATTATTATTGAACAATTTTCTACAACTTATTCAATTCTTTGTGCTTTAGAGGGCGTTCTTCATGTTCCTATTCTTTTTGGGACATTGTCTTAGTTCTTCATTCCCCTTTTTTCTCTTTTGAAGAGGAGTATTCTCCCACTAGGTTTTTCTCCCTTCCTTTGATTGTGAGAGATCTTTTTGTTTGTATTGGGTACCTCATCAAGCCTTTAGTTGTTAGGACTCTTTCTTGCATTTCATTCTTTTAGAGGTTCTCACTTCTCCCTAAGTTTCACTTGGGGAGGGGGGTGTTATAGAGCATGCTTATTTGTTGCATCATATATATTTTCACATTGGTGCATTACATATTTGTGTGCATGCTTGCACATACACGCTTAGCTTCAATTCACTTAGTGGAGAGGTAATTATTTGTACATTGTATCTTCATTTTGCATCTTTTTCTTTTGAGGAGCATAAAATATATTTCTTGTTGCTATTGTTTGTGGAAGGTGTTCTTAATTTTTTGTTTGATCTTATGGGTGCCTGTGTTGCAAAAATTAGTTCAAGGAAAATAATGTGTGTGACCCTATGCGAAGAGAACCATAAGAAACCAAGGAGAAGAGAGGTCACATAGGAAGATACACAATGAATAGATCAAGAGAATGTGTCAGGAGGAGAGTGCGTGGGTTGTGAAAGCAAAAAATGAGAGGTCATGTGTGGAAGAGACACAAGCATACTAAAAAGGGTACAAAGAGTCATGAACTTTAGCTAGATGAAGTATGCAAAGGTGTGTAGGTTGCTTGTAGGTGTTGTCTACCAAGTTTAGGTGTGGAAAAATAGTGAAGGTTGCACTAGAAAGGTGAAGAAGCCACATGCGAGAGCTATAAGGTGGTGAAGAAATATATAGGTTACACATAACAAAAGAGATATATAGAGTAAGAAGATTAACAAAGCTCTAAGGATGAGAGACACAAATAGATGATGACTCCATGTATTCATAAATGATTGTTAAAGATTTAATTTTGGTTTATGTAATAAGAGAAGTGCTTTTATTTTGTTGTGCAATGTATCATGCAAGATATGTTTGTGTGCATGCGGTTTTGAGTTCCATCATCCCTTTGTATTACTTCTTATAATTTGTAATTTCTAAGTTGTTACATATGAGTGATAGTCCTAGAAATTGTTACAAATCCTCATCCAATAAAAATAAATAATTGTACATTCATAAAACTGTATATAATTTATTAGACTATCTAACCCGAACTCTGAAAATGTATACATCCTTCTTTTTATTGTGAAACACTTTTGACTGGAGCTATGAACTAGTGGGGTAACATTAGGGGGACCCCATCTGGCCCGAGGTGATTACATCTCAAAGTCTGAGGTATTAGTGCTATGTGCTAAAATGTTGTCACACTTCTATGAGTCATTACATCCAAGATCTCTCAAGAATGAGATCTCAAATAGCGACTCATAGCTCTCTATTCATAGAGTGCAAGGGTTTGTAATGGAGGCCCTCAGATTTGACCTAGTTTGTGCCCATGAAAGTACACCATAAAATGAGAGATTCAAAGATGCATACAAATGAAAATGAGATCTATTCTATATGATAACAATGCAAATTAATCTATGAAAGGAAATTCTTATGCAAGATTATTCTATGAAATGAAATATGAATCTAATCTAATATGGAAAATGCAAGATTAATCTAATGGATTGCCATGGGGCATGAGAGAAGAAGACAAGAAGAGAGAAGTTTCAATATCCAAGCTCAAGTGCTCAAAATCTTCTCCAAAATCGCTCTTCAAACCTGTAGCATAATAATTCACAAAATTCACATATGAAAATGAGGAGAGGTCTCCTTATAAAGAATCTTGGACGGTCAAGATTAAGAGGCAAAAAGAAATGAACAACGGTGGAGATTAAATCTTGGTTGATCCATGTGCTCAAGAGGCAAAATCAAAAGATTCCATCTCATAGGAAAGTGCACTTTACTTTATTATTATTATTTTTTATTTATTATTTTTAGCAAAGTGGGTTCCAATATTTAATTAAAAGATTTTTTATTTATTTAAAAGAGATTTATTCTTTTAATTAAAATGAGATTTAAAATAAATGACTTGATGATTTAATTAAATGATTTTTATTTAATTAAAAGGGAGCAAGTTCTCTCAATTAAATAAAACTTGGGAAATATATTAATTGTTTTGAATTAATTACAATTTGATTAATTAAATTGATTTGAATTAAAAATATTAAAAATCATTGATTCAAAAAATTGATAAAATAATTCCAATATTGATAAAATGAAGAATGGAGCCCAAAGTCTAGGCGACCATTTTAGGGTGCATACATTTGCCCCTCTTTAGGTGATGTGTGATCATTCTGGGAACACATGTGGCCAAAGAAAAATTGAAATGTGAGGTCGATTTGGGATCACAAAACAATCCAGACGTGTGATCATTCTGGGAACACACCAAGACAAAGATAAGCTGATTGAAAAAGACAAGGCCAACACCGTTGTAAATAGGTAATTGTCAAGTCTCAAATAAGAGATAAGAATCTCCAGCAAGAATTGAATTGATAAAACTGAATCAAAGATTGAAGTTTGATAGGTACTGCCCCCTCGTGATCGAAAGTGAAATGAGATAGAGGAGAAATAGTAAATCGATAAATTTGATCAAATCGAACTAAAGATAAGGTTCTTGATGTAAGATAAAAGATATAAGAATCATAGAACCAAGGTAGATCATCAAAGATTATGCCCCAAGGTTGAATTAGAAGAAAAGAAGTGGCATGAAAGTGAATGGAAGATCAAAGGTTGGAAGACATGAAAAGAAATGGAGAGAAGAAAGAGAATCTGCCTCAAGATAGAGAATGCCTCAAAAATCAATCAACTGTTTAAGATGGGAAATTTTGATTGAGATCATGAAAGAAGATAAGGAAATGAAGATCATAACATGATCATAGTTGATTAAAAGTCCAAAAGAAAGATGAAGGAAAACCCTCTCAAACTCATACTGCAGCCTAAAAATGCAATTTAACATGAAGTCTAATAATGCAAGCTACATGAAAATGCAAAGGTGTACTTGCAACAGAGCAACTATAGGATCTTGTGTTCATCATTCATTAGAGAATGTTAAAGAACTTATTTTCATCATTGGGCCATTATTAACAGACATTAGAAAATCACACAATCATCACTAGTCACAAATGCAACTATGAAGATATGAATGCGATTTATATCAGATTGGAATGTGGAAAGATTCTAACATAAGCATCAAAAACATAAAGGTCAAGATGAATTCAATGTTAGCTTACCCAATTTAATGTAGCAAAACCATGCTCGCATCAAGGCAAAGATGCCAGAATGACCATAAGAATGGTTGTGCAAAACAATCAAGGATAATGTCTCAAATCTCCAAAGTGTTTCAAGGGAACAACAAGAGACACTCAAGATCTTCAAGAACACACCCACAAGTAGAATGCAAATAAAAACATGCCCCATGCCCCAAGTCTTCTAGCTATGCATCATGGAGAGACTTATTAGACAAGGACACTCAATGAAAATCAATAACAATCAACACATAAAGAAAAGATCATGACATATCTCAAGCATTAAGTGTTGTGTTTAAAAATTTAAGTGTGTTAACTGATACTGAGTTCTGAGGATAAGGATTAAATGCTTGCAAGTAGGTAAGATCACATGACAAAACTGGGTAAGACCAAACCAATAAGTGTTGAGAAACACTCAATGTCGGGGTTGTGTTGAAAAACATATTTGGGGAGTGTCCTAAAGACAAACGCATCCAAGAGACCAAAGCTAACATAGTGCTGCCCCCTAGACAAAGACAAAGACCAATTCCAAACCAAGGCAACAAGGATAAGGCATGATGGAGAAAGGCTAAGTGTCGAGGACGCGTGCTCAGAAACGAAGGTGCAAAGGCCTCAAGTAGCGCCTATTTCTAGGTTTTCACCACTTGGATTTATTGCAATTTTTATTTATTTATTTATTTATTTTTTCAGGACTTTTTATTATTTTTTTTGTATTTTTGCTACCAAGATGCCTGTTTCCAGGTTTTCACCAAGGCACTCTTTCTATTTTTTTGAATTTTTGAATTTTTTAAATTTTTTTTTAATTTTTTGCAATATATATATTTTTTGGAGATACATCAAAGCGTCTATTACTAGATTTTCACTAAGATGATCATTTTTTCAGGACATTATATGATTTTTAAGATTTTTTAAGCATCATATATGAATTTTTTGGAATTTTTTCAAGATCAATAAGATATATACAAAGGATGCCCCTAGACAGAACGAGCATCATGGATAGAACTTCTTCAGGTGCAAGACATTGATAGGATTAGGGAGCTACTCTCCCTCCTCAGTAGATAATAAATAAGCACCTGTCCCAAAAGCCATTGTAATGATGTAAGGACCAAGCCAATTAGGTTCAAATTTACCTTTTTGATCTCTATGCTGTTGATTCTTAAGATTTTCATGTAGGACAAGATCTCCCACTTGGAATTCTCTAGGGTGAACCTTTTTGTTGAAGGCTTTGGACATGCGCTTTTGATAAACCCTCATGTGGTCAAATGATGCTTGACATTTCTCATCTAGAAGTTCTAACTCTTGAAGTCTCATGGCGCGGTAGTCTTCATCTATAACTAGACCTTTGAGGGAAACTCTAAGTGAAGGAATCTCAACCTCCAAAGGTAACACTGCTTCAGCACCATATGTAAGGGCAAAAGGAGTAGCCCCAGTTGGAGTACAAATACTCATTCTATAGGCCCATAAAGCTGGATTTATCTGTAAATGCCAATCTCTACCATTCTTATGAACTGTTCTATGTAGGATTTTAAGAATAGTTTTATTTGAAGCCTCTGCTTGACCATTTCCTTGAGGGAAGTAAATGGAAGACCAATGTTGTTTAATCTTGAATTTCTTGTAGAGTTGTTTAAGGTCCTTATTTTTGAACTGACCTCCATTATCAGTGATTATCTTTGAAGGCACTCCATATCAACAAATGATATGGTTCAGAATGAATAGAGAAACTATCTTGCCCGAGGCAACAGAAAGTGGGACAAATTCTACCTATTTAGTAAAGTAATTAGTAGCAGTGATGATAAACTTGTGTCCACTTGATGAGTTGGGATGAATTTGCCCAACAAGATCAAAGGCCTAGTGCTGAAATGACCAATGAGATATAGAAGGAATAAGCTCCCTACCTAGAGCATGTATCAGGTTGCCATGTTTTTGACACTCTTCACATGACTTTGCAAAATCTACTGCATCAATCTGCATTGTGGGCCAATAGTACCCAGCCCTAAGCAACCTTCGGGCCATGGAAAGACCATTGGAATGTCCCCCACAGATGCCCTCATGAATGTCAACTAACGCTTGATCAGATTCTTCCTTTTGTAAGCATCTAAGAAGCGTTCCATCTAGACCCGTCCTATACAAATCACCAGAGATAAGGGTTATGGCGAGAGGCATTTTGGGTAAGGTTTCTTCGTTCAGACCGGTTAAAGGTTTCAGGGATAATGCCATCACAGAGATATGAGTAAATGGCACCATAACGGGATGACTCATGACCAACAAGGGTACAAATAACATGGCTTTCTTGGGAGTCATAAATAGGGTGATGTAGCTCTTCCACCAGGAATGCAAATCTGGATTCATGCTGCTCTAACTGAAGGAGTGAAGCAAGTGTAGCCATAGCATCAACAACTTTGTTTTCTACTCTAGGGATTTGCTAAAATGTGACAAATGTGAAATATTGTCTCAAGGAATCAACTATTTTCTTGTAAGGTACCCGTTTGTCATCTTTTGTTTGATATTCTTCATTAACTTGGTTGATTATCAATTGTGAATCCCCATAAATATGTACTTTAGTGATTCTCCATTCTATGACCATCTTCAGTCCATTTGTTAAAGCTTCATACTCAACAATGTTGTTTGTACATGGGAACAATAACTTGTAAGACTTAGGAATCGTGTACCCATGAGGAGAAACAAACACACCAGCTCCTGAACCATTTTGCATAAAAGATCCATCAAAGAACATGTTCCATGTTCTTTCAATCATGTACATGAGATGCTCATCTGGGAAGTCAACTTGAATAGGTGCATTATCTTGAATTGGGAAATCAGCCAATTGATCGGCTATAGCTTATCCTTTTATGGCTTTACGCTCAATGTACTCTATGTCAAATTCTAAAAGTATCATCATCCATTTAGCAAGTCTACCTATGAGAGCAGCCTTACCAAGTAAATACTTGAGTGGATCTATCTTTGCTATAAGGTGTATTGTGTGCACAAGCATATAATGTCGCAACTTTTGAGAAGCAAACACAACCGCAAGGCAAGCTTTCTCAATACTGGTGTAGTTAACCTCATATGAAACAATAGTACGACTAATGTAATAGATAGCTCTTTCTTTTCCAGTGTCATCAAGTTGAGCTAGTAATGCCTCCAAGGAAGATTCTATTGCTGAAACGTATAAAATAAGTGGTTTTCCTGGGATAGGAGGCATTAAAATAGGAGGATTGGCCAAGTATTTCTTGATTTGGTCCATGCTCTTTTGACAATCCTCATTCTAAACACATTTGACCCCCTTATGTAAGTTCTTATTGAAAGGTTGGGCTCTATCTACCAATTGTGAAATGAACCTCCTTATAGATTGAAGACATCCCTGAAGACTCCTCATTTGACTAATGTTTTTAGGAGGTGGCATATCCATGATTGCTTGGACCTTTTCCAGGTCTACCTCTATTCCTTTTGCTGAAATGATGAATCCTAGAAGTTTCCCAGAGGTGACACCAAATGCACACTTTTTAGGATTTAACCTTAATTGAAATTGCTCCATGCGATCTAGAATGACTTCAAAATCATCTAAGTGTATGTCTCTTTTCTTAGATTTTGCCAAGGTGTCATCCACATAATCTTCCATGTTTTTATGCATCAAGTCATGAAAAATAGTTGTCATAGCTCATTGATATGTGGCTCTTGCATTTTTTAATCCAAAAGGCATAACGTTCCAACAATAGGTACCCCATGCACAAGTGAATGCAGTCTTTTCTTGATCTTCAGGAGCTATCTTGATCTAATTATATCTAGAAAAACCATCCATTAAGGAATAAATCTCATAACAAAGAGCTTCCCAAAAATGTAAAAATTTCTGAAAAATATGCTAATTTGTGCCAAAAATTAAATTTTTATGAAAAATCAAGAAAAAATTATAAAAAATCGAAAATACCTTCAAAAATTTTGAATTTTTTTTTGAAGCTTGTCTGATATGTCACCAACCTGCCAAAAAAACTTCAGATCAAAACACCAAGCCGTTTGGGAGATATGATCAAATCTTTGAAAATCTAAGGTTTTAGTCTCCAAGTAAATCTGCACAAAGGGGTTAGCTCCAAAAATAACCAAAACAAGCATGTAAAGGTGGGTTGCCCCACGGTGGGTGCCAAAAAATATGTGCTAAAATGTTGTCACACTTCTATGAGTCATTACATCCAAGATCTCTCAAGAATGAGATCTCAAATAGCGACTCATAGCTCTCTATTCATTGAGTGCAAGGGTTTGTAATGAAGGCCCTCAGATTTGACCTAGTTTGTGCCCATGTAGGTACACCATAAAATGAGAGATTCAAAGATGCATGCAAATGAAAATGAGATCTATTCTATATAATAACAATGCAAATTAATCTATGAAAGGAAATGCTTATGCAAGATTATTCTATGAAATGAAATATGGATCTAATCTAATATGAAAAATGCAAGATTAATCTAATGGATTGCCATGGGGCATGAGAGAAGAAGACAAGAAGAGAGAAGTTTCAATATCCAAGCTCAAGTGCTCAAAATCTTCTCCAAAATCGCTCTTCAAACCTGTAGCATAACAATTCACAAAATGCACATATGAAAATGAGAAGGAGAGGTCTCCTTATAAAGAATCTTGGATGGTCAAGATTATGAGGCAAAAAGAAATGAGCAATAGTGGAGATTAAATCTTGGTTGATCCATGTGCTCAAGAGGCAAAATCAAAAGATTCCATCTCATAGGAAAGTGCACTTTACTTTATTATTTTTAGCAAAGTGGGTTCCAATATTTAATTAAATTTTTATTTATTTATTTAAAAGAGATTTATTCTTTTAATTAAAATGAGATTTAAAATAAATGACTTGTTGATTTAATTAAATAATTTTTATTTAATTAAAAGAGATTTTTATTTAATTAAAAGGGAGCAAGTTCTCTCAGTTAAATAAAACTTGGGAAATATATTAAATTTTTTGAATTAATTTGATCAATTAAATTGATTTGAATTAAAAATATTAAAAATCATTGATTCAGAAAATTGATAAAATAATTCCAATATTGATAAAATGAAGAATGGGGCCCAAAGTCTAGGCGACCATTTTAGGGTGCATACAAGCGCCTCTATGATTTGTCTCGTGCTGAGTGTCTTTCTATTTTTATCTTCTTGGACTATCAATCTCCTTATCTCTCCATGGTCGAAAAGAACCCCTTATCCCTCCAAACATCTTATATATCCCTCTGACTCAACACAGGAAACCAATGTTCTCCTTATCTCTTGCGCCCTTTATGACTCCCTGCACACTGGCAGCACACTGTCTACATCCACGCTGAATCCATGTATTGCAGTCTTAGTCAATCAACAACAATGAGCATCTATTCTTGGTAGTCAGGGGCAGTACATGACACATCTCTAGCAAGCACAAGCATCAATGTTCGGATGCCAAATCTACGCCAAGGTAACCATTGTGAGCAAGGCTAGGATGATTGGTCGGTTTCAAACATTTGACTGCCCTCTCAATAGGGCTCACAACAACTGTTGTATTGCGAAGTGATCCTCGTATATATCTTATTTTTAATCTATTATGTTCCATAATCTCTTTCAAACTCTTTTTTAAAATTTAAAAATTATTTTATAATGAAAATTCACCTCACCTCACACTCCATTGATATTATATTATATTATATATATATATCTCAAAATTAAAAGTTGGTAATAGTGGAACAAAATTATATATATATATATATATATATATATATATATATATATATATATATATATATATATATATATATATATATATATATATATATATATATATATATCTATATCTATATCTATATATCTATATTTATATCTATATCTATATCTATATATATATCTATATATAGATAGATATATATAGATATATATAGATATATATAACAACTATTTAGAAAAGGAAACATTAATTTTAACTACATTAAACTTGTCCCATTAATCATGGATTTCATATATATATATTAAAACAACTATTTAGAAAGGAAACATTAATTTTAACTACATTAAACTTGTCCCACTAATCATGGATTTCGTTCCACTATTACCAACTTTTAATTCATCTCAAAATTTGAACTAAATTATAGGTAAAGCAGTATGGAATAAGAATAAAAGGAATAAAAGCAACCTTTTCAAAATATGGATTTAAATTTATAGCTTGTGTGAGTGAGAATCTTGCCTTTAATCATTCATAGAGTTGGACACGATATGTTTGGCGTATGACCACCAAAAATTTAAATAATTCCCATAAAATAAATAAATTAATAATTAATTAATTTAAGAGATTTAGAAGGGTCGCCATCTTATCACGATGGATTTGAGCTTCACTTTCCACCTCTAAAGTGGACACGCGGATTTCTTTCCAGATTCAAATAATTAGCCTATGCCATTATCCTTTGCTTGTAAAGGAGTACTTGGGTAGTTAAGTGCATTTTGACATTTCATCTAGTACATCCAATCATATGAAATATCTTAACAATGTTTGGTCTGTCTTCTGTTTTTTTGGGGGGGGAGGGGGGAGTGGCTTGCTTTTTTTGGTTTTATTATTTGTTATTTTGTCTTATGTTTTTATTAGTTTGATTGAAGTTTATTATGTATGGATTATGAGGTGTAATGTTAGTTTTTATATTTAATGGGTTTTTGTATTATTGTGAAGTTATAGGGTTTTCAATGAGTCTATTAGGAATCAAGTCTTACTGAGTGCAAGGCTCTTAATAGATATATGTTAGTCTTTAGCTCTTAATCAAAGATGTTTCATCCTATGGCTCTCACCCTTGTATTGGGTGGATAAAATGGCTTTATGGATGATGATCCCTCCATAAAAATAAATAGTGTATAGAGTTAGTCATTTTCTCATCTACCATTTTAATGCGTTTTAGATTGAATTGGGTATTGATACTTCCCTTCAAATAGAGATCACTTTAAAAATCTTTTCTTATATTTGTTATGAAAAATCAAATTATGTTAATAACTATATACAAAATATTAATACTTTATCTTACATATCACCGTAGATGTAAAAACAAAATTAAAAATATGTGAATAATTATTTATAAATTAAATAATATACACGTACATTATTTCATTCACATGAAAATGAGTAACAATAAGAAAATGAAAGACTTGTTTCTATTTATCCTTAAATAATGATTTTGTTAAAAATAATATTATATAATATTTTTATACATATTTTCATCAATTTATTTCATAACACACTTTTTAATTCATCAAAATTGGAATATTTCATAAAATTTCTTACTTTATTATTCATATTAAAATTTTTTTAAGGAGGGCAACAATTATTTCCTATATTGAATAACATATAGCATGCAAATGATACAACAATAAAAAAGGAATAGTAACCATCTAGGGAAAAAAATAGTACAATAATAGAA
>BSBK01005571.1:570000-609112 GCA_027943335.1 Chamaecyparis obtusa | reverse complement strand
CCTGCTGTGATGTATCATCCGCGCGCTATCTTGTGGACCTCTGATGGGTCCCACTGCTCCCTGCTCCTGTATCTGATCCCATGACCCTCGCTGGGATGCTAATATGCCCTATCCTAGGCCTTAGTGCTCTTTGCTTGCTCTCTACTGCTATGGCACCTGCTGTGGTGGGGCCTGTGGTGGGGCCTGTGGTGGTGCCTGCTATGGTACCTGTGGTGGTGCCTGGGGTGGTGCCTATTGTGGTACCTACTATGGTGCCTGCTGGGTTGGTGCTTGCTGGTCCTATGCTTGCTACTACTGTGCTAACTGTTACACCAACTAGATCTGTAAATCTAGGATGCGGATGGGCTATCAGCTGATCTCTATATGCTGGTGTCACCCCTGCATTGGTGACACCCACCATGTAGTCCCATCTCACTAGAGGAATCCGTGCCTCTATCGTACATCGCCCAAGGTCTAGTCTTGCATGCCACCCTTTCTTCTCCTCATCGGAGAAGTGGGCATAGGGGCAATACTCCTGCGAATATGTCCTGCTATCTGCCGAATTGGCGCAGGACATGTGTAACACAAAACATCTCTATAGTATGAACGCTCCGCCTGATCAGTGGACATGAAATGAACATACGTGCAAGGGTCCCAATGAGCATCATCCCATAGCTCTATGGACACCTAGGGTCTCCATACTACCATCACCATGTCATCTAATTGGCCTCTCCACTGCTCTATCTTGCCCAGTAGGGGTTGGGTCATGACACTTGAATATCTGTATACATATGGATCTAGCTGCTGCCGTGTATCATGGAAAATCAGCTTGCACACAGGGAGGTGCTCCCAGGCCCAGATTTGTAATACGAAGACTCCTACCACCATGGTCCTCCCACCCCTATAAATAATCTCATGTATCTTGTGATACACGTGGGCCAACATACACTCACCCCATCTAAATCTCACTGCTGGTCTGGTCAACATCCGCTGCAACATGGTACCCCAGCCGCACTCTAGTCCATGTTGTCCTCGATCAGGAACAAGGTAACAGCTCAAGAACATCGCTACAACAACAGGAAATAGGTGTACATCATCGTATCTGCGTATCAGGTCCTCCCAAGTGATGGCCCGACACCCCTCACTAGCTCATCCTGGAAGATGGTCCTCTAGGCTACAGTCCCCTATCGTGGCTGTGTATCATACTCTACGCAAGTACCATGAATGGGAATCCTCATGATCCGGTATATATCCTTTGTAGTCACCATCATCTCTCCTATGGAAAAATGGAATGTGTTTCATCTCCAAATGGAAACGCTCTACCAAGGCCATAAGAAGACCATGATTTACCTAGATGTTGAGAAAATCACATAGATATCCTAAACCAAGTGCATCTATATGAGCACCCTTTGCATCTATCAATCTTTGGACTAAGGTGGTGAGAATGGGATGCTGCGTCCTAAAAATGACATCAGGGAAGTCAACTTGCAAAGCGAACGACAACATTGGATCAGTATCTCAAACATGATGATTTTTCAACACAACGAAAAATACAACATGGCATCTATTCTAGACAAGGCTCTGTGACACTTTACTTGGCTAATTTCATGCAATTTGACAAATTTTGATAGGAAGTTTCAACTCTACACTAGTCTTTCACAAGAGAAAATTGTTCTCTTGCACGAGATAGGACTAGGCCTCGTGTGAGATCCTACAATCTCGCATGGGAACCCCTTTTGGCTCGCGTGAGCTTCTAGATTGAGCCTACGCAAGGAACCCCCAGGTCATGTGAGGAAACTATTTCCTCACGCGAGAGGAAACCTGGGCCCGCATGAGGAAACTATTTCCTCATGCGAGATTCTTAGAACATGGCCTAAATCTCGTTAAATCTATCCTAAATTGACCTAGGAAGCTGTACGAATTGAAATACAAGGCATTTTTTGACTACTTACAAGTGCGTCATACTCCGGTGGCCAAGCATGTCATCAACAGTGCTCAAATAGATGCATATGTAGTGGAAGACCCTCCATCTCTCTCTTAGAACTCAAAATCAGCAAGAAGACAAAAGTGAATAATGAATTGAAAATGACCCCTCCGGGCCTTATATAGCTTTTGACCTAATTTTTAAAAGTGCTTTGTTTTCTGCAAAAATTGTACCCTTGGCTAAATCTACTGCTTTGAATCCATTTTCAGGATTGAAATCAAAATTTGACATCTCTAGATAGCTCCAAATTGCATTTTAAATTCTGGGACCCTTTGGGATCAGACGCTTCTGCAGTCAGCCTTCTAGCGTCATCTTCCTGCCAGACCCTCATCTTTGCATTATGTTCTCAAGATCTTTGCTCTTTTCATCAAAGTCAACTCTAATCAACCATGGTCAACTATGGTCAAACTTGGTCAACAGACCTCTGCTTTACTCTGATTTTTCTTCTACAGCTTCTCGAATCTAGTCTAAATTGCTTCTGCTCTGCAACCTCTTATTGTCAATCATCCCTCTTATGTCATCTTTCAATTTTTCTCCCGAGGGGGCAAGATGATTGCATCATTTGAATCTTGTCAAATCAATTCTTGAATCAGTCTGATCTGAATCATCAGTTCTCATTGCTAGGGGCATCTCGATGTCTCACATCTTGCTATTTGGTCATCTATCTTTTAGGTATCTGAGCAATCTAACTCGGATCCTTGGGAATCAAGCTTCATTTTGAAGATGGTTCTCAAAATCTTTTAGGTATTAGGGAAATCTAACCCTAATTCCTGGGAGTCAAGCTTCGTTCTGGAGATGGCTCTTGAAATCTCTCTTAGACCGTTATCTGGGCAATCTAACCTGGGTCTCAGAGGGCTAAGCTTCATATTGGGGCAATCTAACCCTAATTATGGAGACAGTCCTAAGTTTGCATCTGAATCTCATTCTGGGCATTGGGGCAACCTAACCCTAATTCTCACCTTCTCTAAGACCGTTGTCTTCACAATCTAAGTTAGACTTTGGAAAATCATGCTTTGATCTATTCAGTGTCTTGGCAACCTAACCTAGACTTTTGAATTTCTTGTCATCTGTTACTTCAGACTATTCTTTGAATCAACACACTGTTCGTACATCAATTCAAAGAGGGGCAAATTTAATACCCTAAAATTGGCACCTATTAAATTCGATTAATTTTGGTGCATTATCTTCAATTTTACATCTCCAAAGTCCTAGTTTCCTAGGCAATTTTCTC
This sequence comes from Chamaecyparis obtusa, assembly GCA_027943335.1. Taxonomy (NCBI): domain Eukaryota; kingdom Viridiplantae; phylum Streptophyta; class Pinopsida; order Cupressales; family Cupressaceae; genus Chamaecyparis; species Chamaecyparis obtusa. Next base: position 605,918 of record BSBK01005571.1, on the reverse strand, counting down.
TCTCCTACCTAACTTGACTCGACTTGATGTCAATTGCAAAGACCATAAATTGCATTAATTAAATATCAAAATTAATTCCTAAAGTCCTTGAATTTAATTAGCTAAATTACCCCTATGATAATTTAATTTAATCCTAAAGTCTTAAGTGCTTAGAATTAAATTAAATCCACCCCATTTGGCTAATTACCCATAAAAGGAATTAATAATTGCTTGATATTCGAATGGACACACCTTCTTGAATTAATAATTCAAGATATTTGAAAGGCCAATTGTGTGGCATTTTCCATTCTTTTATTAAGTAATTTATGCATTTTTGTCTCAAAAGGGAATGAAGAGTCATGAGTTTCAAATCAAGAAACTCTTCATTCCTCTTCTGGCTTTTCTATTTAATGGACCTCATTTTCTTCATTGAGGGAGGCAATTTTGAGAGCATCTACACTATAGGCATTTTTTAGTCTCATTTAATTCATTGTTTCCAAAATCTTTTTATTGCATTAATTAGCTTAATATCTCATTTTAGTATAATTTCATCTCATATTAGAGTTAATTTGCTTATTTGTTCTTAGCATAATATCACCTTTATTTCAAGTTCTCTAAAATAAAAAATCTGCATTTCATATCTCTTTCAAAGCATTTCTAGATTAATTGCACTCATCTTAGTTTAATTTCAATTTTGCATATCATCTTTGCTTTGAAAATCCTCCATTGTGGGATTGGTCTATGGTTGTTGCTTTCTTTCTGAGAGTAATTATACACCCCATCCACATAGGAGGCAACATGTTGATTCAATCGATGTTGTGAGATGGACAATTCATGTTCTTACTCACCATCTCATGATTGAGCAATGACTATGTTGCATTTGTGCTTGATTTAGAGGTCCACATTCAGACACACACAATGTGATTGTGAACAACCACTATCAATAATCCATTTATCACCTTTGCTAACATATGAAATAAGTGCAATTTTCTCATCTTCATTAGAATCATCTTTCATAGCAACATAAACAACTTCTATATCACATTCATCAAATTCACTAGTTTCACTTCTAGTTTCCTCTTCAGAAATATAGCAATATTTCTTACCTTTGTCTTTTTAGTCTCTGTACCTTCGGTGATCTCTACCATTTCTCTTGTCTTTGTACTTGTTTTCCCTTTTCTCATCTTTTTCAGTCCTGTCAGGGCATCTTGCTACAATATGGCCAACTTTGTTACATGAAAAATAGATAATAGGAAGTTTACCTTTAAATTTCCCTCTTCCTCTCTTTAGCCTTCTAGCCATAAGTGCTTGAAGATCATCTAGATCATCATCAGAAGTGTCATTATCATTGTTTCTATTACTTTTGTTGTCACTGATCTCATATCTTTCTTTTCCCTTCTTAGGATAATGAAGAACCATTTGAGACTTGAATGCAGATTCAATATTATGAACAGTGAAATTATCATAATTAGACAGCTCAAAAGCAGTAAGCTTGCCAACAAGACTTTACAAAGTTAGAACATTACCAGGGTTACATCTTGATTCTTGTATTGCAGAAACTCCAATGGCATAGATAGGAAGCAAGGTTCTTAATATTTTATTGATAACAGTCTCATCACCAATGTTTCCATTTGCTCCTCTAATATCATTTACTACCTACTTAATTCTACCACAATATTGAGCAATATTTTCACCATCTTGCATTTTCATTTCATCAAACTTACCTCTCAAGCTTTTAGATTTGGCTCTTAGTACATTTGTGTCCCCACCATATATAGCTACTAGAGTGTCCCACATTTTCTTTGCATTAGTACAATCCTTGATGTCCTCGAATTCAAGATAGCTTAGGGAAGATGCAATCTCCAACATTGCCTGATTGTGTTCTTGTTTTGCTTTTATCTCCTCGACAGTCAAAGGTGAAACAGGTATTACATACTCATTTTCCACATAGTATTTAGTTGAATCACCAATACTAGCTAGATGCAATTTCATCAAACTCTTCCATGCAGGGAAGTTCTCCTTGTTCAACTTCGGTACCTCCTTTTTGTACATCTAGATCATTAGCTTCAAGTACGTTTAAAATTTTCTCTACAAGCACCAACAAATCTGATACCAATTGTTAGAATGATTTTAAAACAACTAATAGGGGGGGTGAATTAGTCATTCTTAGGTCCAGATGTACCAATTCAACTTTCTAGCTCTTCAACAATCTCAGATCTAATCGGCTTTCAACTTGGTCTCTATAGCATATACCAATAACATAAAACTTGTAGTCCGCTATCCTAAAGTAATTAACCTGTAGAATGTAAGACTTTCAACATCATTCACATCAAAATAACATTCACACAAGTATAACACTAGGGTTTATAGTGGAAACCCAATTTGGGAAAAACCACTTGTAACAAGGTACTGATTTTCACTCTTTTGAAGTGAGCTCTATGAGAAGCCAACCTGGTTAAAGGTTTACAATACACAAGTGCTTTTAGGTGTGACCTGGTTAAAGGATTTAATCACCCTATTAAGAGTGGCCTTTTTAGAGGGCTTAATAACATTCCATTAGAATGTCACCTTGATTAAAGGATTTATACAAAATGACTATTAGGTCAACCTTGATTAAAGGATTTAGACTAATACAATGGTTAGAAAGTAACGGTAGGTTCTGATTTGAAAGTATAAAATTCACTTTGCAAATATAGATCCACTTTGTACATATGTTGATTTACTGACTGACCTTCATTTTCATCTCTATCTCTGATCTGCTCAGAATTCTCTTCAAGAAATCACCACAACTCTATTAAGCTCTTCACAGCTTCACCTTCATCCTTGTGATTAGACTTATCAGTCAATAACATCATCCTCTTCTCTATCTATGTAGCCTCACAATTAGGTTATCCTTATACCTCCTTGATCAGGTAGATTAATCTTTTTTTGCTTAATCTCTTTCGTAGATCTTAGGTTTAGGTTAGATTCATTGAATCCTTCCATCATTATGTTCTCCTTCTTTTCCTTCTAGATACATCTTCAAAATTATCTTTTGAAATCATAAGAAAATGATTTACCATGCTTTAAATGCTTTATACCATTCATTAATAATGTCAACATGTTTTACATATTCCAAGAATTCAACTATGTCAGTTGGGATTCTAAATTCTTTCTCAAAATGTAAATTACTGACACTTGATCAATATTGTGTTCATCTCCTCAGTTACTACTGTGTATATCAGTCATCGCTAACACTTTTCTTCTTGGCAATTATCTATCACTCGATAATTACTGATGTTCGGTCAACACTAGATTTTCTCAGCATATACTGGCACTCATTCAACACTAACATCACTCAGCTTAAACTATATTTATTCACTTTTTCTCAGTCAAGCCTATGTTTCTAGTCTTTCTTCTTCACTTGTTAAACAACACATTATCTTGTCAATGTGCCAACTAATCAAGTACCCATTGAAGTATCACATAACTCAACCTTTCCTTAGGTTCTCTTGTTATCTCCTCTTTTCAAATCCTCTTCATCAATCAAAAGACATGGTACTCTCCTAGATAGCAACTGTCTTACCAGTTAAGGTTTGACATCAATGACAATATAAAAATTGTTTTAATTGTAGTTTCCAATAGATGCAACCATTGATAAAGAAAAAAAAGAGTATGTCAAGAGGAGATAAAAAAAAAGTTAGAATATTCTATTATTGAAGATATGAATACTCTTATATTAGTTATGAACTGGGTGATGGAAGCATTGCTTGAAGGATGTAATACATTGAAGACTATTTGTGATTTTTCCCATTTCATGCAAGATCCTAAAAATAAAAAGGGTGAAGCTCAACATGAGTTGAAGTTGTTGTCACAAAATTTTGATCCCATTCATATGAATACAACATATTTTAGAATTGAAGTTGGAAAGATATATTAGAAATTGAATTTTTACAAGGTAGAATAGGATAAATAGATTAAAAAATTGATGGAGCTACAGAGTGTGTTGATTACCAAAATGGATATCCTACAATAGAGTTTGTAGGAAGCTTAGCAAGCCTTAACACATCAACTTTTGAGAACAATTAATGGATTTGAGGAATTAGCATTTTTGCTTCATGGACATATACTTATTATGGAGAATATGCACAAGTCATGGGTTAGTGATTGACAACTTTTGAAGACTACTTTCCATGAGATATTTAATAGAATGTAATATGTTATGCTACTCTTGATTAATAAAATTTTGGTTTTTACATATTTTGTAGCACCTTTGTCATTATTGTCAAAGGGGGAGAATAGTGTAGGGAGTGAGTAGTATAAGGATGAAAACAAAAATTGGCTAAGATATTTAGGATGCATATGATTACATGTTTGCAATTCTCATAGTATGCTGTATGTTTGTTAGGGAGAATTGTTGGCACTTAGCAATTTTTTTCTAAGTTTTTCCATCAATGCCAAAGTGGGAGATTGTTAGAATTTGATGTAGGTGATACGTGTTTTGGTTATATGATTGTATTGTGATGTTGTCATTGCTAGAAACATGATCTGGTGATAATAGGAGATCAGATTTACTGATGGTGTTGAAGGATCAAATTGGAAAATCAACTAAGTGTTCAATCAATTGGTAAGAAGATAGTATGCAAGGTACAAATGACCAGATCTAGAGTTGGAGATTGAGTTAAGGTGTACCATTAGATAAACATTATCTAAAGAAGCATATTTGACTACATCTATGATTGCATTGGTTAGTTTGAAGAATTAGTGTGCTAGTGAGGATCAAAGTGACGTTGGCAGTAAGAATTGAGTACTGGTTGATACAATTAGTTAGATCGGTGTAGCGGTCAAATATAAGCGATGGGCCGACACGTTTTTGAGATTAGATATTTTGGGATGACATCAAGGATGTTGAATTTTGGTTTTGGTGTGCTCACTCATATATTTTATTTGTATTTTAGTACCAACTTGTAAAACATTTTAGGTTTCTAGCACCGACTTAAGACAAGTATATAGGTGACTATAAAAATTGTTATGTTGTTGTGGTGGTATGTGGTGATTGAAAATAATTTTTGAAGGTATTACAAAGGTAGTAAAGTTTTTAGAATAGTGCAGTTGAGCATATACTTGGATTTTTTAGGAAGTCTAGTGCTAATTTCAGATCATACATTTGAGTTCTTATACTCAAGGAAGACTCTAATTAGTTTGTGATCTAAATTCCTTAGCAGAGTCACTTCTAATAGGGTGAGAAAGATCCTAATAGGTCTAAAAATCAAAATCCTTTAACCAGGTAGCTCTTTAACTAGACTTTTTGAAATCCCTTGAGTGGGTAGTTTTTAATAGGAATTTTTTAGCTTCTAACAAGGCTAATTACTCTTAACTGGGTATAACCTCAAAAAGGTTTTGTAATTTCTCCCAATAGGGCATATTTCAATGGTGCACTAGTGAAATTTATGGGCATCATCCCCACATGTGGTTTTATCCCTCTAACAAGGGTTTCCATAGGAAATAATATCATGTCTTGTGTTCATTGTGTGTGAATGGTTTACTTGTTATGCTTCTATGTTATATTATCTTTTGCATGTTGGTTATTGTGGAAGATTATTTTAAAAAGTTTCAGATTTGTGGATGCACTGATTCACCCCCTCTCTTAGTGCCTTATAATACTAACATAATTTTCATAAATTTGTCATGATTAGCATGCCAATTGCGAGGAGGTTACAACAATATTTTATGGAACCCACACCCACATATGAAATTATTTTATTTACTATTATTTAATCTATTAAGTTCCATTTCTCTAGATCATAGTCCCTTTTACTAAAATTGATTTTACATCTATAATGACACAAATCCACACAGGACTAAATTTATGAAATTAACTCAAGATTTCATAGTCAAAAGTAAGTAATGATACATCAAAGATAATTTTAATATTTTTTTCTCATAATAGAGATAATACATCATTCATAAACACACATTGTGACCAACTGATTAATACATCAAATAAATGATAAAGTGGTACTATAACTATTCGATAGGTCCTTTAGCCATGGATTTCTCTCCACATGCTATGCTTGAGGATAAAAATGGGGTCTAGGCATTTTTTTCGCCCAACCACAAAGTGTTAGCTCCCCTAGTGATCAAAACAAAAAGTAGAGCGCTTGATCTGTACTTAGCAAATCAAGATCGACAGGTTGGATAGAATCTAGTGTAACATTGTGCCCTATCTAGCATTTCACATATGAGATTTTAGCATCTACACAATGATATGACATGGAATAAAAAATAAAATGCATTCACCTAGTATCAAATGAATATAAATATTGCTTTTGTTAAATCATTATTCTTCCAATTATTGGTAGATAAGTCAAATAAGTAAATCTATCCTTCCTTGTTACCCCATATTCAACACATGTCTATTAAATATAATTAACACCACACAGGAGTATAAGAAATAATGATGACACATCATACACCATATTCTATTTCATTTGCAGAAGAAAACTACCCTATTAAAAAAGGCAACAAAAGAACAAATTATTTGCCAAAGTTGATCACCCAAAGCTTGGGTTATCTTAATCCCATTCCCAAGATGAACAAACCAAAAACACCTCCCCCTCTCATAGATATTCTAAAATAGAAAGAAGGAAAAATAATAATCACCACTAACTTTGAATTACAAAAACTACAAAATTATTCCTTTTATGTTGACTCATTTAGAATGCTTCGATCTCACCAATCACAATGATCTAGTCATTTTCACTTATGTACTTATGAGGACTCTAAACAATTCCAATATTGTAATCTATGATATCTCAAAAAAGTTATAAGATAATTTATATGGTTAGGACCTTTATAAAAAACACACTACCCACAAGAAAGTAAATTAAAACATAATAAAGACATTTTTATGAACTCCATTAATCAAATAAATGAAGAAAATATAATTTCATGAATTCCATCAATCAAATATATATATATATATATATTTATGATAATAATCTTTCTCATTCATCTAATAAAATTAAACAAATTCCTTTTAAACATTTTATATCTTTAATACTATAAATGGTATTCCAAGATAACTAGAAATATCACTAGTACATTTGACCTAGTTTTTCTACCAAAATTTTTGACCAAAAAATAAAAAGGTTTTGCTTGGTCAGATTATATAAGGAAAACTTTGTTTTTAAAAAAAAATTATGCCCGTGTTTGTCGAAATATCAAAAAATCCTGTGGTGGTCAAAATTTTGACAAACACGGGCATAACTTAAAAAAAAAAGGGTAATTTCATTTCTCATTTCATTATTCCCGACCGACGAATTAGAAGGGCAGCGCGTGTGCGAAGAAGATTGAGTGGCTGAAATGACTCAAGGAGATTGAGCTTAGAAACCTTAACCCAGGGTTTTTGGAGGTTTTTCATTCTTTCTCTCAACTATTTAATTTACTAGATACCCAATCAGCATTATCATTTTCTTCAAGACTTATTTACTATTTGATTTATGTTTCGAGATTGGTTTTACACCTCCTGATTGCATACACTTGCATACATTTGCATACATTAGGGTTTTACACCTCCTGATTGCATACATTTTCATACCCTACTATAGTTGAATTCCCAAAACTGCACAGTTCTAGCCAAGCCATCTATGTTTGATTTGCATAAGATTTCATGGATGACTATCCCCAATTCCAAAGCTCCAACTTGACCATAGGCAGGGAGTATGCTAGCAAAGGTTGAGGAGTCTGGCTTTACATCCACCAGTTGCATTTTCTTAAAAGTTTCTAATGCCTTTTCAATAAACCCATTTTGAACATATCCTCCAATCATGGTAGTCCATGAGATGACATCTCTTTGAGGCAATCTGTCAAACAATTTATGTGCCTTGTCTGTGTTTCCACATTTAACATACATGTCTACTAGGGCACTGACAACTAAAACATTTGATAAAAATCCCCCCTCCATTATGCTTTGATGGATATCAATGCCTTGTTTCAAAGCTCCCATTTTGGCACAGGCTAGAAGGATGCTTGCAAAGGTTGTGGAAGAGATAGCATACTTAATGGAGGAAAGACACCAAGAACGGGGGGATGGAAAAGAGGAAAAGACATAATCTACGGTGATCACAACCTGTAAACGACACATGGATCTATCTCGTGTTCCTTCAATTATATATTTACTCACTCTTGGACTATGATCCAAATAGGAAGTATTGACCATGGAAGAATATAATATATATAACTGGGAACATTGGATGGAGATGAAATACATATATAGAATTATAAAAAGGAAGACCATTCTCTGAGGTTTCATTTTTGAAAGGGATTCACTCAATATTGGATGTTGTTGGTGAATATATAGAGTGAGCTAGTGTGGGTATACAGAGTTGAATGTCATGACCCCACATAAAATAAGAATTATAGAAGCATTTTGATTATCCCCTAAACATGATTATTGGAAGTGAAATGGACAACATTTAATGTTTATATAAAGAGAAAGGAAACATAAGATTCAAGATCATCACTGGTAGAGTCAAAATAAGTATTTTCAAATCATTGGATGAAAAGGAAGAAAATGATTGTATAAGAAAGGGGATTACAAGTTAGACAACGTAATATTCATGTAATAGATTACCATAATAATGTAATATGTGTGAGCTTAGGATAATCTCTAGCCTATAGCAATATACTATTATCAACTTGAGAATCATACTAGACTTATTGTTGATAGTGTAATCCTTACAAATTAGTCTCCATTAATAAAAAGAAATAGACACTTACATTGGTTGAATTCTCCAATCCACCAAATTATCCAACTAAGAATATTAACAACATACCTATTTGTGAACCATATTCAATACAAAAGTTTAAAATAATTAAAGAACTACACACAAGTAGAAAGAAGTCTTTGCAATTGAAGTTATCAAATTAGCCCCAAATCTCCAAGGAGTAGAATGGGGACATTATAGTGGTACCCTATTCTAAAGCTCCCATTTTGGCACACACTAGAAGTATGCTGACAAAGGTTATGGAATTTGGCTTTACATCTACCAATTGCATTTGCTTAAAAGTTTTAAAAGCCTTTTCAACAAATTTAGTTTGGATATATCCTGTAATCATGGCATTCCATGAGACCTCATTTCTTTGAGGCATTTTGTGAAATAGTTCACATGCCTTGTCTATGCTTCCACTTTTGGCATACATGTCCACCAGGGCAGTTGCAACCAAAACATTTGGAGAAAATCCTCTATCCTTCATGCTTTGATGGATATCTATGCCTTGTTGTAGAGCTCCCATTTCAACATAGATTGTAATCATGTTGGCATATGTGAACTGATTGGGTTTAAAACCTATTCGTTGTATTTGGTGAAATAGTGCGACTATCTTGTGAGGATACCCATGCCTTCGGTATGCAGAAATAGTCATATTCCATGAGACGCTATCTCATTCTTTGATTTGGTCAAACACTTTAAGTGTGCATCCACTAGGCTTCCACACCTGTCATACATGTTTATAATCTTATTCTGAAACCTTGTAGAAAATGTAAATTGCTTGGGAATAATGAAAGAGTAAACATTTTTTCTTTGTGAAAGGGCATTTTTGAGATTGTAGGTTTGTGACAATTGAAGATATGAAAATAAGGCTCCATCGGGTTTTTGTGTAGTGAGTAGAATGTGTAGGGCTTCCTTCAACTGTCCCTCTTTACATAATGGTTTGAGATTGATGTGAGTTGTGGATATCAATATCATTGAATGACTATTATTTAGTTGACCATAATGATATTACAAGTAAGCTGGGAAGCATTTCCACTCTCACTCACTGACCTGGTTCCTTGTTGTATAAATTATCTCTTTCAAAGCAATGGCTGAATTTTACTGTTGAGGTTTTTGTTCAAAATGCTACTACAACAGTGGACCCTTCAGAACATATTCAACTTCCATTTCAACTGTAAACCATTTTGAATAGGGTTTCTTCTAAATTTGATGACACCAAACCCTCCTGTCCCACTACCAACAATGGAAGAAATCCCCCAATACACGCATTCATTGAGTTTTCTTGTTTAAGAAGTGGCACTTCCATGGGGAGAGACTCCATCTAGAAGCTGCATATTATGATGTTGGGTTTTGGATGATAGTATTTTGCTGATGATTTTAAGGGATGTTGGGTTTTGGATGATAGTATTTTGTTAATGATTTTAAGGGACACAGTTAAGCTTCCTACGAAATGTACTGTTGATTAAATTTTAAAAATGGAAAACACAATAGATTTTCATGAAAAAAACATCATCTATTCTTCATGATTTGCATATTTCGTAGTCGAAAACCACAAAAAAATTGTAAAAAAATTGTTGTGTTTTCACAAATCGAAAAAAAAAAGTTTGACATTTTTTGGTCTTTGGTGTGTTTTGTAGGGAGCTTAGCTGCCATCGATTTAAGGGGGACAAGTTTATTTGGAACTAATGAAATAGTGTTAGTCCCTTGAAAGTCCCCATTGCTTTGGAGATGACAGTTTGATTTCCAATTAGTGGAGGGACTATTAGTTAGTTGAAATGGTTGAGATGAAGTCTTATAACTCTATGAGATTTTAATTGAGTCTTATAACTCTATGGGCTTAGGATTCAGAAACCCTTTATTGAGAACTCCAAGATTTATAAGGTCTTCTCCTCCCAAATTGTCTGTACACCAAATCCTACAGCCATGCCTAAAAACTAGTGTTTTCACGCAACTTGGACAGTGTGACTAAGAGTTTGCTTTCTTGGCAACCAAAGAAACTCACTCAATCTTCTACTTTGACTTGGGGCTTCTATAGATGTGTGTGTACCTCTCCATGAGATTTTAGTTGAAGCAAGCAATGCATTCAACTCACTATAATCTCCTTGCATTGCTCTACCATCCTTAACCGTGCTCAACCGGTTCGCCTAGGGCATCATTTCATTCAAACAATGTATTAGAGCAATGTTGTAGCAGGATATCAAATGAAAGAAAAATCTGATTCCAAAGCATAATCATGAGTATTAAATATTAAAAAACAATAGTAAGACATTTCTATTATAGTACACTAACATCAGTCACCGTGAACCACAATGCTCATAAACAAAGTTTTTAGCCTCAAAATACAAAACTATGTCATAGTGCTATGATGTGAATATATCAAAATATGTCTTTTCATTGATTAGAAAAGGAAGATATTATGTCATGGCATCTATTATAGGTCACTTATAAAAATTTAAATGTATTAAATTACAAAGATTATGAGGGGAAGCTATAACAAGGAGTAAGCCCAAAAAACAACTATACAAGGTACATTCTATAGTTACTTGCATAAACAAGTCAAAGATGCAATGGATCAGTAGCATTCCATAAACAAAGCAAGCAAGGTTCCATAAACATAGTTTTCACAGTCCGCCTAACTGTCGATCTAGCACTGCACTAGACTGTAACAACCATGTGAAATGATGAGACACCAGCATGGATTTGAATGATGGTTCTTTGGAAACCATTTCAATACATACTCAAGGATCAACTTAAATTAAACCAAATAGGGACGTTCGTAACCTCCTTTTGAATTTAGGCTGCAACCAACACAAAATGCACATCATGGTTTCTTTGAAACTATTTTGATTTTAGTGCTTTCGAACATTTAGAAATGTAATAAAACTGAATACTATCAAGATTGATACATTGTTCAATGGAAACTCAAAAAGAAAACCCAATACACAAATACAAACTATTAACTTCTTCACTAAAACCTGACACCAAGATCAACTAATATCCAATCAAAATAGAGATCTTCAAAAATGAAATGCAAATGATAAAGATTTTGATTGCATCTTAGATCTAAAACATTGCTTAATCTAATTTGGATTTATTAGAATTGGTCAAGAATGTAAGAATAGAGAAATTGCAAATGAGAAAGTAAAGAACCAAGAAATTTAAATGAGATGTCTTGGACCCAAGAATGAATTCCGTGCTGCCCTTAAGGAATTCATTGTAGCCTTGGGAATTTGTTGTTGCTGCTACCTTAGACAATTCACTGCTGCTGCTGCCTCTTTTAGTGATTCTTGGGAGAAGAAACGCATTATGTCTTGTGTGTTCTTCTCTCAAGAATCAACCTCCTATATGTAGGAGACAAAGGGAGAAAGCCAAAGGGTCTGACTTGAATGATTAATCCAAGAAGGCTGACTCTAGGGCCCAAACAAATAATTCAATGCAAAAATTGAATTCCATAAATAATAGATATTAAATATATTACATATTTAATATCAGAGGGTGGAAGCATTGTGTCTCATGTCTGCAATTTTGACAGTCTCTATAATGTCAGTGTTGAATATGTTAAATCTTATATATACATATATAATATTGATAGGTTACGTATATGATTCTCTCTCTCTCTCTCTCACACACACACACACACACACACACACAAATCCTCTTAGTATATACCTTTGAATATATCATCGAAAGATATTAATAAGACAAGAAGTGCATTTCCATGGTGCACTATGTTACTATTCTAATTTCACCAACAAATTTTCTAATTTTGACAGTCTCCCTGACATTTCTCACGACAACCTAAAATTTGTGTAAAAAATGGCTTGTAAACGACTGTCAGTCAATTTTTCCCAATTTACTCCACCTCAGAACCTTTGGTTGGATTTAAATGAAAGCTAGGGACATCCCCCAACTCCCTATGAAGTCAGATTGCAAAAAATTATCTATACAAGCTTGGGCAAGAACAAACACCAGTAAAAATACTTCAAAAACACGGTTTTGCTGATTCCAATTTGCAGAATTTCTTCATTATGGTAGCCTTGATTCTATGGTGTTAAATTTGATAGCCTTATTACATCATTTAAAACCATTATTAGTCATTTTCAAATCCCCTAACCTAGGACCAAATCATGAGAAAGAAAAGGACACAACACAACCCTGCCATGATTGGGCTTTGAGCATTTAATCTACCAATTACTTATAGATTAAGCATATTATTACTATGATTAATGTTCCATTTAAATGCATTTAACACAAATTTTTTTTTTACAAAACTGAACCAATGACATGTTTACAACAAAGGTCTAATAGAACTCCCAACAATTCTTAAACATACATTATCTGATATGATGAATTCTTAAATAATTAAGGTTGGAGTAGACATAATTATTCATAGTTGTTTGTGTGGTACAAGGAATATTTGGCTAGGTAAAATCTTCCTTTGTGCTAGTAGTAAAAATTGACTAAACCTTTATTAAGAATTCATCATATCAGATAAAGTATGTTTAAGAATTGTTGGGACTGGTCCTTTGGCGTGTATTAAACATAATAGAATTTTCAACATATTATTATCATTCTATTTCTTTGTTGTAAACATGCCATTGGTTCAGTTTTGTAAATTTTTTTTGTGAATTAACATGCCATTGGTTCAGTTTTGTAATTTGTTTTTTGTTGTAAACATGCCATTGGTTCAGTTTTGTAATTTTTTTCAGGAACAATCTGGCCAGTCACTGTCTACACAATACCAGTTACTCCTTTGGTATCACAAACAAAAAAAACAACAAAGTTCTTGCATAAACAAGTAAAACTAATGCCTGGAAATATTCCTACATTACCACCAAGCAAAGTTCACATTCTAAACTTTCAAATCAATACATTGGTGTTTCGAGTGTACCTACAGGACAATGTACTCCAAAATTGTAGAGAAATTAAGTGTACTCCAAATAGACTGCCCTCTACAAAGAACATACTGGAATCTATTAACCAACCTTCTAACTTTCAAATCATTATGCTTTCAAATCAATTACCTATCGATGTATCCCCTGCGAAGGAGAGAAGCCAAACACATAAAGAACATGCACATAAACACGACAGCTGAAAAACTTAAATGGAATACACCAAGAAGTACCAAATGATGAATGCTCAATTGTTGTAATGGAAAAGCAATATCAGAACCGTCCATTTCTAGAACTTAATTTTTCTATAGTCCTAATGATTTTTCTTATTTCTTGTATGTGCTTGGTGACAGGATTTTGAACATTGTTGACATACTTAAATGGAATACACAATACCAAATGATGAATGTTCAGTTGTTGTAATGGAAAAGCATAAGAACCATCCATTTCTAAAATTTGATTTTGTATAGTCTTAATTATTTTTCTAGTCCTAATGATTTTGAAATTTTTTGACAAAGAGTGTTTCTTTTTGTATTATAGTATAAATGATTTTTCTATAGTCGTAATGATTTTTCTTATTTCTTGTCTTTTGTCACTTTTTGATTTCCTATGTCTGTGCTTTGTGACAGGATTTTGTCACCTTCTTTTGATGGTATATTTCATTCACTCTATGTGGAATACTATTTTGTTCACTATTTTATTTTAGCTTGATATTTCTTTCATTTTTTATATACACAGAGACTACAGATGCTAATAAAAAAATGAGCTATTTGATTTAGGTTTACTTTTCAATATTGTAAATGGTTAATATTTCTGATGGTACTCCTTGGTGTATTCCATATAAAAATAATAAATATAGTAACGATGGTGCGGTGCATTATTGATATAGGCTCGATGACTCTTCTTAATGTGCCAAAATGTCAATGTGGTGGTGGGCAGTGTGTGTTGAAGACTTCATGGACATAGAAAAACCGTGGATGATAATTTTGGTGCTACCCCAATAGAAAAAAGGTTGCTAATGTGTATATATTTAATGTTTCTAATGTAAATACTATTCATTATATTATAAGAACTTATGTAGACTGGGCATCACAGGGAAATAATGGCTAGGGATACTTTAGTTGGGTTGATGACAACTCATCTGCATCTATCTGCCCATCTCCGCTTATCCACAATGAAGGATTTGAGTGCAAAACGTGTCAGGCTAGGGCAAATGCCAAAATTATATTTTTACGATGCCTTCTCTATATTGTAATCACATATCTTTGTTGTGACCATATGCGGAGATTAGCTTAGGAATTAGTTAGTTTAGTATTTTCATATTGTAACTAATATTTTAATATGGATATTGCATAACTTCTCTTTGCCTCAAGTGCACATATATATAGTTTACATCTTTTTTTTCAATAATTCTTCATGTTTATGGCTCAGGTGAGCCCCTATCTACTATCAATCACATGATTTAACGTATAGTGTTTTCTTGGTTATTCCATTTGTTCCTTGATACATCAATTTGACCACACCCACTCCACTTCACATGGATGTCTTTGAAATAAACTCCTAACTCTAATAAACTGACTGTAACTACTAACTAACCTTATAAAACAACAACAGCTAAGAACGATCGCTTGCCAACATCAGCTGAATACAAGGTCCTTGAGAGATCAATCAATTGGGATGAGTGGACAAGGATGATGAGATGGGGGAAGTGGAGTTGAGTCCCAATAAAAAGGAAGCTCTGGCTGCAATTAGGAAGAAGAAGAAGATGCTTATCATCAAACATAGATTGAAGAAGAGTAATATAGAGAGCAAGCCTACCGTACCAAGGAAGTTTGAAAAGAAAAAGGAATATGGCTTAAATAGAATGGGAAGAAATCTTTCTAGCCTAGGCTTGGATCCTTCGATAATTAGCTTGATGATAAATGAAGTAGATGAGAGCTGAGCAATTAGCTTCCCAAGAAAAATCTCATAAATCAACTATGTGTACCCTAATTCCTCTGCATTCTGCACGTACCTAAATGATATATTTGAAACAACAAGGGTAAATTTACCCTTACCCTTGTTGTTTCAAATATATCATTTGGGTATGCACAAAGGGCACATGAATTGGGGTACACATAGTTCATTTATGGGATTTTTCTTGGGAAGCTAATTGCTCATCTGTCATCTACATTATTATGAAGCTAATTGCCGAAGGATCCAAGCCTAGGCTAGAAAGATGTCTTCCCAAACAAATAAAAAACATGCACATAAACACGACAGCTAAGAAACATAAATGTAGATTTCACAATAGCTGAGAAACATAACTGTAGGAATCATGGTCACAATGTTTTGGAGACAACGCAATTGAGTTGTATACCCAGACGATGGAGAGCAACTTCTGCTCCTCCGATTCCAAGTTGACATTGTGGGATCCAAAGACCATAGATAAGGAATAAATTTAGAGAGCAGAGGAGGGCCATAATTAGCAAAATAATACAGGATGAACCTCAAGTTAAATGAGGCAAATGCAAACATTTTATTAGATTTTTATTATTAAATAATGAAATTTGCATATACTAGTGTTCTAAGCCCCCTCATTACATGATTTATTATTGTAAGCCCCCTCTAACTTACGCATCTAGAAAATGAAACTAAAACCTATTGGGATTGAGACAAACCTTATAAAACAAAAGCAGCTAAGAAGGATCGCTTGCCAACATCTGTTGAATACATCTATTGCTCATGAATACTTCGCAAGCAATCCTTCTTAGTTGCTATTATTTTATAAGGTTTATCTCAATCCCAATAGGTTAAAGTTTAATTTTCTAGATTCATAAGTCAGAGGGGGCTTACAATAATAAATCATGTAATGAGGGTTCTTAGAACACTAGTATGTGCAAATTTCATTATTTAATAATAAAATTCTATTAAAATGTTTGTAGTTGCCTCATTGAACTTGAGGTTTGTCCTATATTATTTTTGTCATTATGGCCCTCCTCCACTCTCTAAATTTATTCCTTATCTATGGTCTTTGGATCCCGCAGTGTCAACTTGGAACCAGAGGAGCAAAAGTTTCTCTTCATTGTCTGGGTATGCCACTCAATTACGTTGTCTCCAAAAAATTGTGACCATGATGCCTACAATTATGTTTCTTGGTTGTTGTATCCCAGGACCCCTTATGACCCTTTACGACCATTTACAATCCCTAAGAATACGTCTTAGAGGTCTTAAAATATCGTAAAGGGTCATAAGAGGCTCCTAGGAGGGGCCAGATGAGCTTCCACCTTCACGTGGTTGGCCCTGTTAAGTAGAGAATGTAATACTCTTCTTGAAACAAAGAGAAGCTCAATAATTTAAGGTCTCAGTCCACAGACAAATTAAATTAGACTTACTATCCAAATTGGTACATTGATGAGAATCAATGATGGGCCAGAGTTTTTAGATTTTGAGAAGACGCATATGTAGTGGAGGCCAGAAGAGATTTTTGTGGAGATTTTATAGATGTGGAGATTTTCTAGAGTGGCTATATACATATGAGGGTTTCCAGATTGAGTATCAGTGTAGAGATGATGATTCAGTAACCTACGTTTATAAAACCTTCACAAATATGTCCTCTTAACAATTCTGTGCATATTGACTGGGTATACACCTCAACTATTGGTTATTGAAAGGATATTGTGCACTCGAGTAGTTTAAACTAATCCATTATGGATTTTTTGCACATGGGATCAAGGGTGAGAATTTTTTTGTTACAATGGAAAAGCTTATTTAATGGGAATCAGTTTATTTAAGAGGGAGAACTCTTTATTTTATGGATCCAATCTTAATGAAAAAGAATATGCTATATTAGTATTTATGTTTAGAATCAATATTGTTGTGACTTAATTTCTCAGTCTAGTTCAAATCATATCATATCAAACTATGCTATTAAGCCTTTGGTGTCGTTGTGATCTTTGGATATATGAAAAGTCCTATGTCAAGAAAGTGAATTATCTTTATCTTAGTTTTTGTAGTATTGAAAAAAATGAGTGGGTTGGACATTAGTGGTGGATCTATTCTCTCTTATCATTCTTCATAGTCCCTTTGGTAGTTATTCTTTCTTGTAATTTGCCTTAATTGGTGTGCATATATTTGAGAGCAATCTTTTCCATGGTTTTTCCCTTTACAAATTGTTCCACATAAATCTTGTATTTCTTGTGTTTATGTTTGCTATTATTTTGAGGAAAGAAGATGTACAGGTGGAAATAAATTGGGAGATTGGTTTTAGATATAATCTTTAAGTATTATTTTTGGCATAGCTATAGATTTCTTAGTCATCTCCTATGAATGCCATTGAAATATTGTGAGGCTTATTCTTTCTTTAGTTCACACTCATGAAAATATTTAGAAGTGGAATGTTTTATTGAAAGGTTAATGACCTCGAGAAAGAACATGTTTGTGTGAAATAAGACATAAAATGTGTGACTGTTTGTAAACAACAATGACATAATATTGTTGTGCTTAATTTGATAATATTTGTTTTTAAAAAGTTTAAATTTTCTATCTCTTTTTTGATGAAAAAAGAATAGAAATATTGACAAGAGTGCTATATAGTCAATGTTTATTCTGATGATTTCTAGTCACAATTTCGATGACAGTTGATGACTCTTCTAACCAACATTGGTCACAGAGATAAACGGTATAGCCGATAATTCTTCTAGGTTGAAATGATTATTTTGACATTGTACATGTCGATAATTCAACCATTGAGTATGTCACAATTTTGATGGAGGTTTGATGTGTTGTATTATCGATGAAAAAACTTCATCAACCATTATGGTCGAGTGGTCGACCAATTGGCATCTAAAAATTGACTAAACCTCGTCGAAAAACAAGCTAAAATTTACTAGTGTATAGACTTTTATGAAAAAGAATAAATATTGGGTAAATAGGCAAGATAGGAAAGAGCTTCCAGTGGTAAAGCATGAGGTCACTAGGTCCACTCTCCCTTGAAGGACATGTCACACCAACACCACTAATTAAGTTAAAAAGTTTACTTGGTGCATTGAAGTTTAGACCCTAATTTTTGCTTGTTGTACCTCCACAAATCACACCCCACTTTGGCCACTTGGCCTAATGGGGACCCCCTTTTTCACTTTTGGTTTTATTGATCCTAGTTACTCTAATGTTGGGTGAGTTATTTTGTGATCCTTTTATGCTCCCAATAGTTTGACATTTGACTAATTAGAGTCAAGGTCTTTGGGTTTTCCCCTTTCATCCTTTTCCTTTTATTTTTGTTTATTTTCTTTCTATTTTTTGTGTTTAGACCAAGTCTTGAAAGTTAATTTTAGGGAGAAGATAAGGTCATACTTCCTTGCAACCTTGATACTCCAAAACACCAAAGCCTTAATGCATGAAGGGTCCTCGATCGAAGGCTAAACATGTGGGGGTTCCAGGATGGTCAAAGATCCTATGACCCTTGAAACCTCAAAACCCTAATGCCTTGACCTCCTCGATTGCGTTGGGGTGATGTCAGGCTGAATACATACCAAGGCTATACAAGGAAACCCATCATTTCATTTCCTCACCATGTATTTAGAAGCTATTATGTTTCTATCAAGCCTTAGTTACCAACAACCTAACCAATGATTTTTACCATTGTTTTCTTTATATTTTGTGCTTCAAGGTGTTTGTTTTTGTGTGGTGTTTGGTAAGCTTGTCTCCCACATTTTAGGTAGTGTTTCTTGTTTGGTTTTTTTCTATTTGTTTATTTTGGGTTTAGTTTTAGGGTTTTGGTCTATTTTGTTCCCTTTCTTTTTGTTATATCAGTTCGCTTGAGCAAAGAGAATTTTTTTCAGCATGCCCTAGTACTACAATCCCATGATGAGACTATCCTCTACAAAACCTAGGGTTTCAAACATAAAGATGTCATGGCGTCAGGTTTTCATTATCCTCGACTACCTAATTGAACTTACAAAATTGAGATTTTCTTGTAGATCAATATCTAACAAAGTGTTAGAGGTTTTTGATCCTAAAATAATTCAAAAAACTATGAATTGACCCATTGGGTTGTCGGGGTTCTGAGAACACTGATCTCTAAAAAAGAGAATCAAGCTCTTGAACCAATAAATCCCCAATCCCTTTATATATACCAATTTTTATGGACATGACCAAGTTAGGGTGTTGGGGTTCTATGAACCATGATTCCTAAAAGAAGAATCAAGTGTTATCATAACTGGTTATCTGATGGAGCTGATGATGAAGACCAACCAAGATCAGAGGTATACATGATGATAGTCGAATTATAAAATTAGGTATATTCTTGTCATTGATGTCAAGAAATTGATTTATGACTTATATTATGTTGCCATATCATTTGGTAATGATGTAAGATGAGTGAGTTAAGGAGAAGAGGAAATGAGAAGATGAGAAGTTGTAGAACTAAATGAGAAACTGATACAAATCGGACAATGATTTGATTATGTTGATATAATTGTTTTCTACCTAACATATGATTATGTTAAGTTGATAAAGCATGAAGATAAATATTTGAAAAATTAGTAAGATAAGTTATTTTGGCTATCGAGAAGGAAAAGTCACTGGGTAAGGTAAAGAGAAAAAGATAGGTCACTTGGTAAACCAGAAAGGTTTAGGCATTGAGTAGTTAACTGAAATTCTAAGTGAAGAACACCGAGCAAGAAAAAGATATTAAATATGGATGGAATTGACATTTAATGATTCACTATGATGAGTTGGATGATCATGATGATGAGGATATTTTATTTCAAGATATAATAAAATGAACGATTAAGATTGATTGAAGGAAAATGTAATAGATGAGGTTAAGAGGCAAAAATTGTCTATATAAAGGATGATCTTGTATGGAAAAATGGATGGAAATCTGAATAGTTGAAGGGTTACAAACTATTACAGAGAATAAGGAACAAAGATATTCCAAGTGGGAAAATAATTATTTAATGAAGTGTTGATACCAGTGGAAGATGAAGAATTGAAGTGAAGATTGAAGAGCGCATAAGGATCTGATTGAGAAAAGATAGTTTCACATCTACAAATCATTTTTATTACTATTACTTATTAGCATTTGTAACAGAGAAATATCTTAACAGAGTGGACTTAATAGTCTTATTGTAAATCCTTGAGAAAGGTGACATTCTAAAAGAGTGTTTAAAGCCCTCTAACAAGGCCACTCCTAACAGGGTGAAGATCCTAATAGATTTTAGGTAAATCTCTTGACCGGGTCATACCTAACATTGTGTTTTGTAATCTTTAACCAGATTGGCTCTTAACTGGGTGTACTTCAAAAGTGTATATTTCTTAGTGGGTGACAATTCCCACAGTGGTTAGTGGTTTTTCCCATAGTTGGGTTTCCTTATTAAATATTGATGTTACACATTGTGAATAATTTCCGTGAATGTTTTACTGATTGATATAATTTATTTACTATTGTTGGTAAATAGAGAACTGTGTACTTACCAAGCTACTACAAAGTTAATCAGAGAAAAATATTTTAAGGTATTTGTGATCAGGATTATTGATTCACCCCCCTCTTCGTAATCCAACAATTGGTATTAGAGCTAAGTAATTTGAAGAGATAAGTTTAAAGACTTGAGTAAAAGATCTGATAACGTATAAGAGAGAAGTACCTAAGCTGAACAAGGAAAGTTTATCAACATGGAAAAGAAGAATGAGATTGTATCTCTCTGGGATTGGAGATTCAACACTACACCTAATTGATAATGAATACACACAACTACCTACTAGAGCTTTGATCATTGATCAGATGAGAGAAAGGAAGGAACACAACTCGGTTATGATAGAAATTACTTCTTCCCTATCTGACATTGAATTCAATGATATTAAGGATTGTGTTAATTCAAAAGAAATGTGGGCCAAGCTTGCACATATCTATGGAGGAGATCAACATGTTAAAAAAGATAAGGTTGATAGCTTGAGAGGAAAATATGATGAGATGAGTGTAGTACCCACCCGTAGGATGATCTTAGTTTGCTTTAAGTTTTAGTTGTATGACCAGATTCTTTTAGGTCACTTTTCATGTGATCGATTATTGTTTCATTAAATGATGATTAAGGATTATTATCATATATTTATCATGTGTATTCATAGATTAGATGATGATGTTTCATGATGATAGATTATATGTTAGGAAATCATTGATGCTTATGATTTTACTAACCCCATACTTCCATGTGTATGGTTGATGTGTTTATTTTATATTTCTGTTTGACGTGCTTGATGTGGTTGAGGGACGGAGTCATAGTTACTTGCTTGTGAGATCCACACGATTGACTGATCCCCGCCATTGCTTGTTATATATTATTGTATGTACATGCTTCATCTTGTGATGACAGGTTTGTAGGTACAGGGCATCGTCTTCCCTGAATTGGCAAGAGTGAGCATGCCCATAATCATTCATCTGAATGGTAAAGAAGGGAGATAATACATAGACCCAAAACCCTAACCTAAGCCTAATTTGTCCTAGGTTTGGACAAGTACCAGTATGACTACCTTACCCAAATTCACCTAGTTGGCATGAATTCGTGGATCCCATTCTTGAGTGTGTGCTTGGTCTTAGTTGTGCTTGATCTTATTGCACTTGATTCAGTTGATTTATGATTATATAGGTGATTTTATATGATTATCAATGTTAGGATTATAGTGGAATTTAATGATTTAATTATGTTCCTATGTTTAATTTGGAAAATGATCTAAAGTCAATTATTTGATTAATTGGAATTAATTGATTATTAAATTGAAATTAGGATTATTTATGTTGAGTGTAATATTAAATAATTAAATATTTAATTTCATGTTCTAGGATGTATTAAATATTTAATTTATTTAATGTGGGATTTAATTATTAACATGTGCTCAATTGAAAATGATTTGAATCATGCTTGCAAATTTTATTAAATGATTAAATAATTGAATTGCATAATTTTAGGATGCATTAAGTATTTAATTAATTTAATAAATGAATTTAAATTATAACATGTGCAAAATTGAAAAGGGATTTGTTTTCAAAAGTGAACAACTAGTTTTTAAAAGTCAAAGTTGAGTTGTGCAAAATAAAGACATTTTAATTAATTAATTAGGATTTACTTTCAATTTTGGAGTTAAAGTTTGATTAGGAGTTGTCTTATGAGTCATTTTTGATTTGGAGTTGAACTGTGAATTAGCTTTTGAGTTGTCTTTAGGGATTGCATGAATTTGGGAATTGAATTCCTATTAGGGAAATTATTGCATTCATTTTTGAGGAGAGACAGGTTTTGGAGAAGATTTTTGAGGAAGCTTGTATGCTTGAAATTTTGGAGATTTGTGGATTGTTGTGGCTGCTTGTTGATTTGGGCTTCTTTGTGCATCTGAATCGGGTACCTGTTGGCTACATAGTTTTAAGATCTGCAGACTTGGTGGATTCTTGGAGAGAATTCTGTTTTAGTTCTACAAGAGTTTTCATTCTCAGTTTCTGGCATTGGATCTGAGGTAGGCATTGGATTTGCATGTTAGATCTGTTTTCACAATTATTGTCTTTCTGTATTTATAAAATTTATATGTATTTCATTAGGTAGATTTGTGTATTCCTTGGATTTGGGTATATTAGAAAACCCTGGGATAGCTGATTTTTATATTCTTTCAAATCTTAGTATTGTGCCGTTATGCTGGCAAAAGTTCATTAATTAAGTCATTATAGTTTGCCTAGAAATCAATAAACTAAACCCGCTCTATAGTTCAACTATAGGGTTGAATAAAAATTTGGTCCTATGATAGAAACCAATTTGTTACCAAAAAGAAAATCCAATTTTAGTAAAAATTACCTATTCTGGTTAAATGTATGCTGGCTGAAAAAAGGTACAGTCAAAATATAACCAGTCATTGGAAAAAGTCAAGTTTGGATGGATTGTTTAGTAAAATGAGTTTGTTTATTCATATCTATTCTTTCAAATATATACATATATATATATATATATATATATATATATATATATATATATATATATATATATATATATATATATATATATATATATATATATATATATATATATATATATATATATATATATATATATATATATATATATATTGCAAAATATGGAATAGTACATATTAAAATATATATAAAAATATATATATTTGTTTCGTTTTAAAAAAATTGTTTGGGTTTTAAAAGAATATATAAAAAATTTGTTTTGATAAGTTTGATGGGAGGTGGGGGCCACCACCTTCCCCCACTCCGCCCCACGGCATGGTAACCACAGTAGGTACTGCTATCGTAGCGGTACTGACGCAACAGTACCTTGCCATGGGCCAGTGTGCCTTGGCAAATGGTAAAGGGTCACGCGGAGGTAGTGGCGTGCGGGGCCCTCAGGGTTCCCCCCCAACATTTTTTATTTTTATATTTGTTATTTTGATTTTATTTTATATTAAATTTAGTTTCAGATTAAGTTAATTTTTGATAATAAGATTTGTTAATTATTATATATCATAAATTTTTATGTTATTAATTTAGTTTAAATTAATTTATGATTTATTAATTTATGTTAATTAATAAATTTTAACTATTATTTTTTTTATTACAAGTTATTTAATTTAATTAAATATTAGTTTGATTAAATTCATATAAGTTGAATATTGGATTTAATGTTTGGGAATTACAGCTGCAAGATATTAGAACTTATTAGATTATTAATTTACTAAGTTGCTTTAATGCTTTGATCATATGTTTAAAACAGGATGATTAAATAGGATAGTTAATGTTATGTACTGAAGTTGAAATTATATTGGAAAATGAATTATTGGAGGTGTTATAATTTTTCTGAAATTGGGTCTTAGTTTCCGTTATGTCCTTGGAACAACTATAGAGAATATTTTTATGTTTGTTGCATTATTTTAGTGTTCGTGATATGTTTCTCTTAGCATCTTTATGTGTATCAACCTTTGGATTCAATTATACTCAGAATGGTATTTAAATGCTTATAGGTCCTTTTTCAGTTCTTAAAGATGTGAATGTTGTCTTCTTGATCCTTTACTATATTATTGTGCTTATTGTGGTTTCGAGCTAGATGAACTAGGGGAGAACAAAGGCAGGGGTGTGTGTGTCAGTTGGACTTGTTTTCACCATTATGTTTATGGTGTGTGCTTATTCTAATTATCATCTATGTTTTGATTTTATGGGCTCTTGTTGGTTATTATCTGCATATGGTATCTTTGTAATCATGTTAGTTTCTTGTGTGTGAAACTGCTTCTAGGATTACTTGGTAGTATACCTATTTTGATGTTTGTGAGATTATGAGCCTAGGGGAGGTTGAGTAGGTGCATCCTAGGGGAGTGGCTTACAATAGGGGCCGGGACCCAAATTGGTCAGCACCTGGGTAACCTATTGTAGGTTATGTAATTAAGTGATAACTTAGTAATTAAAACTTTATAGTTCATTTAAAAAGATAATTTAGAGTATGGTTATGATTAGAATTCCTCATTTCTAGGAGAGAGTATTCTAATCCCACATGGATCGTGTTGAGGGTCCGGGGCCCAGAGTGGTCAGTTCCAGGGTAACTCAATGCTTGAGAGTCCAGGGTCCATTGTGACCAGTCCAGGGTACTCAAGTAATCAGACATGTGATGACACTCCCATAGCATGTATCCTAGGTCATCTCTTGAGTTTTTGTTTATGCCTCTGGATTAGTGTGTCTCACCTTTCTCTTTATTTTTGTAAACCTTGAGTAGAGAGCTTTCAAGATTCCTTGCTCAGTGGTTTTATCCTTGTTTGGTTTTGGTCATCCGATTGGGGTTTGTGGTTATCTCCTCAGCACGGTGGGGTAGGCCTTTGTGGTTCTACACGGACGGGTGGTAGTGATTCTTTACCATTTGAGATTCGACGTCCTGGTGCCGGTGCTACTGATACTTCCACAGTTGGATGTCTTTATGGTTGTTCATTGTTGGTTTCTTTCTTTTCTCCATTATTGTTATGCTATATTAGAGTATCGCATGTGATACCTAATATGGACATTGTACTTTTATGTTAGATTTATTATTACATACCCTGCAACATGTGCAGTGGATGTCAGTTTATTAGTTATCATGGATGTCCATGAGGATTGTATTTATTGATGTAAGTTGTTATTGTATCATTTATGATATGGAATCATTTTTTCTCTTTCTTTAGTTGTATTTTTATTCTTAAGTAATTCTACGTCATCAAACCCTTGAGTTTTGTAATCTGTGTTGGATGTTGTTTCGATGTGAGTAAATGGTAATTGCTTCCACACTCTTGTTTATCTTGTTTGTTAACTTAAAAAAAAAAATGTTCACTAAACTTAGTAGCATGTTATTGGTTAATCTCTCCTGGGTTCCCTAGCGGGGTGTTACATTTGGTATCCAAGTGGAGTTTCTACACTGGGAACTCTGGGTATGTATGCCTATTAGGTTTTGTATAGTCTAAACTTGAAACTAAACATAGAAATATAACATTTTGTTTGTAGACCATTGCTTTGTGATTATGCTTTTTTTTTTTTTTTCTTGAGTTATGCTGTGTGACATTTTCTTGATCTCTGTATGATGCAGGAATCATGCCTATCACTAGAGCTTCTAGAGGTAGAGGTAGAGGTCATTCTGGTGGATATGGAAGGGGTAGACATCATAGCCCTTCTAGGAGTGTTAGTCAGGAGAGTCACCATGAGCAGTCTAGAGATGATCAGAGAGAGGATTGTCAGGCTGAGTCTGAAGGACTAGACACAAGATAGTTCTTGTGGGCAATTCTCAATCATCTTGGTCCTAAGTAGGCTAGAGTAGAGTGAGCTAGAGAGAGGTCTAGGAGTCCTCCAAGGAGGGATTCCACAATTGATCCTATAGTTGTGGCAGCTAACCACATGACGGATTTGATGAGAGGGTGACCTAATCCCTTTGATGGAAAAGGTATTGGTTTAGAGGCAGAGACTTGGCTGATAGCTTTAGAGCAGAGTTTCTGCATGCATCCCTTTAGTAGCAATACTAAAGCCAGGTATGCGGTTATACAGCTTACAAATTTTGTAGCTGTATGGTTGAAGATAGAAGAGGAGAAGCTAGGTCCTCAGATGGATATTGTCACTTGGGAGTTGTTCCTTGAGAAATTTCGAGAGTGCTTCCTCTCAGATTAGTGGAGGTAGTAGAGAGCAGATGAATTTCACAACTTGAGGTAGTTGACCCTATCAGTGGGAGAGTACAAGCATCAATTTTTCAAGCTCAAGCAGTATTCTGGATTTGGAAAGGATACAACTCTCCTAGTTCAAAACTTTGTAAGGGGACTTAATGCTCACCTAATTAGGGAAGTTAAACTCTTTGATCCTAAGACCCTCAAGGAAGCAGTCATTAAGGCTACTCTTATAGAGGTGAATCTAGCATCAGGTTATAGTGGTCAGAGAGGTGTTCAGCCTAGTGGTTCCAAGGGGAAT
Source organism: Chamaecyparis obtusa (assembly GCA_027943335.1). Lineage (NCBI taxonomy): Eukaryota > Viridiplantae > Streptophyta > Pinopsida > Cupressales > Cupressaceae > Chamaecyparis > Chamaecyparis obtusa. The sequence continues at coordinate 578,868 of BSBK01005571.1, read as the reverse complement.
CAATCTCAGAGGAATGGAAATTTTTAGAATCCTTCTATCTTAAAGAAAGGTAATAAGAATCAATAGGATAAGAAATTCTTCCATGGTAGTAGTGGTGGTTCTCAATCAAGAAACTATCACAACTAGCAGTGTAGTTTGCACAATCAGGTGGATCAGCAACCTCTGAGTTCACATCAGGATTTTGGTGAAGGTAGTTCCTAGTAGTCTAGGGCACCTTCATTTGGTGGTAAAGGTGGTTTTTATTCTTGTGGGAAACATGGTCATATTGATGTCAATTGTTCTAATCGAGCAACACAGTTTTCAGGGCAGAGATCTTCCTAGTGATCCTTGGTTTAGTTTCTTCTTTTGTGAGGCAAGTTTTATGGGACTTATATCCCTACTTGTTTCAGGCTTCCAGGAGTAAGCCTAATCCTAGGGGGGAGGATGTAGTACCCACCCATAGGATGCTCTTAGTTTGCTTTATGTTTCAGTTGTATGACCAGATTCTTTTAGGTCACTTTTCATGTGATCGATTATTGTTTCATTAAATGATGATTAAGGATTATTATCATCTATTTATCATGTGTATTCATAGATTAGATGATGATGTTTCATGATGATAGATTATATGTTAGGAGATCATTGATGCTTATGATTTTACTAACCCCATACTTCCATGTGTATGGTTGATGTGTTTATTTTATATTTCTGTTTGACGTGCCTGATGTGGTTTAGGGATGGAGTCATAGTTACATGCTTGCGAGATCCACATGATCGGCTGATCCCCGCCATTGTCTGTTATATATTATTGTATGTAAATGCTTCATCTTGTGATGATAGGTTTGTAGGTACAGGGAATCATCTTCCTTGAATTGGCAGGAGTGAGCGTGCCCATAATTATTCATCTGAATGGTAAAGAGGGGAGATAATACACATACCCAAAACCCTAACCTAAGCCTAATTTGTCCTAGGTTTGGACAAGTACTAGTATGACTACCTTACCAAAATTCACCTAGTTGGCATGAATTCATGGATCCCGTTCTTGAGTGTGTGCTTGGTCTTAGTTGTGCTTGATCTTATTGCACTTGATTCAGTTGATTTATGATTATATAGGTGATTTTATATGATTATCAATGTTAGGATTATAGTGGAATTTAATGATTTAATTATGTTCCTATGTTTAATTTGGAAAATGATCTAAAGTCAATTATTTGATTAATTGGAATTAATTGATTATTAAATTGAAATTAGGATTATTTATGTTGAGTGTAATATTAAATAATTGAATATTTAATTTCATGTTCTAGGATGTGTATCATCTTAAAATGGAAGCACTTCCATGTTAAGAGAATTTAGCCCTTCGAGTAAGTGGTTTGGGGTCATGTTAATCACCTTGATTGGGTCTTTGCATGTATTTGGCTTTCTCCCCATTTTCCACTTCTTCTTCGCACTTGATTTCTTCATTCTAAGTGAAATTAGGGTTAAGGTCTTAAGGACTTTCCTAATTTTCCCTCTTCTATGGCTCTATTTTCTAGGTAGGATTAAAAAATGAGACCTCCTAGTCCATTATCACATCATTCTAGGGATTTTCTATCTATTCCTGACAATGGGTCCTCTTCAGATATCAATTTCTAAGTTTCTGGCATCTCCTGGAACCTCTGCTGCAAATCCTGACAAATTTAGGGTTTGAGGTCAAAGTCGACCTCAACCCTGACTAGGTCAGGGTTGACCTCGACCTTGATCTCTTCCTGCCGAGATTTCAAAATTCAAATCTTGGTAGTTTGGCTTTCGGGAAAGTTATTTCTCCACTTCCGGGTCGGCTATTTCGGGCTCCAAAATGGTAAATCCTCTAATTGTATTTAATCAAGGTATATTTTCTAAAGGTGAGGACCTAATTGAGATTTAATTCTTCAAGGTGGCCCATCTAGAGGAGTGTGCCCTAGATCACTATAAAAGGAGGCCGTCCTCTCTCATTTTCACATCACTCAATCATCAAGTTTTCTCAATCAAGTATCTAGAGCTCTCAAGTGTAGGCAAGTCTTCAAGCATTCAAGTGTTCAAGTATTCATCCATCAAGGAGTTCCATTGTTAGCTATTGAAGGATTCAATCTCTTTGGAGCCACCTTGAAGATTCATCCTCCTCCATTCATTCAAACCTTCTCATATGCAAAGATCAAATCAAGATTGGTGTTGAAGATCAAAATAACATTGATTGGAGACATCCTACATTCATTGAAGTATTCTTACTTGTGGATTTGAGGATTTGAATCCTCTACAAGGACTTCAACATAAGCAAGGTGATTTATTTCAATTACTTTGTTTATGCACAATATATTTCAATTCAATTTCAAGGTTAAATCCTAAATTGGGGTTTGACCAAGGCAAACCCCCCATACAACCAAAAACCCCCATTTTCTTGTAGGTATAGGTGCGAAATCTCAGATCTGAGAGTGAATTCAGATACCCTTTTCGGCAATCTTTCAGGATCTGCGAATAGAATCAGGATCGAACTTCAAATAAATAATGTGGCCTTTGACCTTTTGAAAGGTCAAAGTCGACCTATGTGAATTTGGAGAAAAGATTTCTGGTTTTGTCCACCTCAACATTTCCAGTCTAGAACATGTAACAGAATCTTCAGAAAGTTCATACAGAAGCCAGAATTCAGCATATTCCAGATCTGCCCTAATTCAAGGTTAGTATTTGCACTTCAATTATTTCAGATTTCAAGCTTGATCCAACTATAGGGAAGTATAGGGTTTCTCTCTCTCTTTCATATTCTCCATAGATTGATTCGATTGTGTATTAACCTCTTGGTTGATCAAATTGGATCTCTCCTTTGGGAATTTGGATTTAGGAGTGAATCTTACATTTTCCCCACACACTTACACAAATAGAGGTGATTCCAAATTACTTCTATTCAGGATGTATTAAATATTTAATTTATTTAATGTGGGATTTAATTATTAACATGTGCTCAATTGAAAATGATTTGAATTATGCTTGCAAATTTTATTAATTGATTAAATAATTGAATTGCATAATTTTAGGATGCATTAAGTATTTAATTAATTTAATAAATGAATTAAATTATAACATGTGCAAAATTGAAAAGGGATTTGTTTTCAAAAGTGAACAACTAGTTTTTAAAAGTCAAAGTTGAGTTGTGCAAAATAAAGATATTTTAATTAATTAATTAGGATTTACTTTCAATTTTGGAGTTAAAGTTTGATCAGGAGTTGTCTTATGAGTCATTTCTGATTTGGAGTTGAACTGTGAGTTAGCTTTTGAGTTTTCTTTAGGGATTGGATGAATTTGGGAATTGAATTCCTATTAGGAAAATTATTGCATTCATTTTTGAGGAGAGACAGGTTTTGGAGAAGATTTTTGGGGAAGCTTGTGTGCTTGAAATTTTGGAGATTTGTGGATTGTTGTGGCTGCTTGTTGATTTGGGCTTCTTTGTGCATCTGAATTGGGTACCTGTTGGCTACATAGTTTTAAGATCTGTAGACTTGGTGGACTCTTGGAGAGAATTTTGTTTCAGTTCTACAAGAGTTTTCATTTTCATTTTCTGGCATTGGATTTGAGGTAGGCATTGGATTTGCGTGTTAGATCTATTTTCACAATTATTGTCTTTCTGTATTTATAAAATTTATATGAATTTCATTAGGTAGATCTGTGTATTCCTTGGATCTGGGTATATTAGAAAACCTTGGGATAGTTGATTTTTATATTCTATCAAATCTTAGTATTGTGCCGTTATGTTGGCAAAATTTTGATAATTAAGTCATTATAGTTTGCCTAGAAATCAATAAATTAAACCTGCTCTATAGTTCAACTATAGGGTTGAATAAAAATTTGGTCCTGTGATAGAAACCAATTTGTTACCAAAAAGAAAATCCAATTTTAGTAAATATTACCTATTCTGGTTAAATGTATGTTGGCTGAAAAAAGGTACAGTCAAAATATAACCAGTCATTGGAAAAAGTCAAGTTTGGATGGATTGTTTAGTAAAATGAGTTTGTTTATTCATATCTATTCTTTCAAATATATATATATATATATATATATATATATATATATATATATATATATATATATATATATGTCTTAGATTTTCCATTTTTGAAATAGATATTAAATAAATAAAATAAAATTAAATGTCATTGTAAAATATGGAATAGTACATATTAAAATATATATAAAAAAAAATATTTGTTTCGTTTTAAAAAAATTGTTTGGGTTTTAAAAGAATATATAAAAAATTTGTTTTGATAAGTTTGATGGGTGGTGGTGGCCACCACCTTCCCCTACTCCCCCCACGGCATGGTAACCGCATCAGGTACTGCTGCGGTAGTACCTAACTACTGCGGCAACGGTATTGACGCAACAGTACCTTGCCATGGGCCAGCGTGCCTTGGCAAATGGTAAAGGGTCACGTGGAGGTAGTGGGGTGTGGGGCCCTTAGGGTTCCCCCCCAACATTTTTTTTTTATATTTGTTATTTTGATTTTATTTTATATTAAATTTAGTTTTAGATTAAGTTAATTTTTGATAATAAGATTTGTTAATTATTATATATCATAAATTTTTATGTTATTAATTTAGTTTAAATTAATTTATGATTTATTAATTTATGTTTGTTAATTTATGTTAATTAATAAATTTTAACTATTATTTTTTTATAATAAGTTATTTAATTTAATTAAATATTAGTTTGATTAAATTAATTTTTGTTGAATATTGGATTTAATGTTTGGGAATTGCAGTTGTAAGATATTAGAACTTATTAGATTATTAATTTACTAAGTTGCTTTAATGCTTTGATCATATGTTTAAAACATGATGATTAAATAGGATAGTTAATGTTATGTACTGAAGTTGAAATTATATTTGAAAATGAATTATTGGAGGTGTTATAATTATACTGAAATTGGGTCTTAGTTTCCATTATGTCCTTGGAACAACTATAGAGAATATTTTTATATTTGTTGCATTGTTTTAGTGTTCGTGATATGTTTCTCTTAGCATCTTTATGTGTATCAACCTTTGGATTGAATTATACTTAGAATGGTATTTAAATGCTTATAGGTCCTTTTTCAGTTCTTAAAGATGTGAATGTTGTCTTCTCGATCTTGAAGTATATTATTGTGCTTATTGTGGTTTCGGGCTAGATGACCTAGGGGGAGAACAGAGGCAGGGGTGTGTGTGTCAGTTGGACTTGTTTTCAACATTATGTTTATGGTGTGTGCTTATTTTGATTATCATCTATGTTTTGATTTTATGGGCTCTTTTGGTTATTATCTGCTTATGGTATCTTTGTAATCATGTCAGTTTCTTGTGTGTGAAACCGCTTCTAGGATTACTTGGTAGTATACCTATTTTGATGTTTGTGAGATTATGAGCCTAGGGGAGGTTGAGTAGGTGCATCCTAGGGGAGTGGCTTACAATAGGGGCCGTGACCCAAATTGGTTAGCACCTGGGTAACCTATTGTAGGTTATGTAATTAAGTGATAACTTAGTAATTAAAACTTTATAGTTCATTTAAAAAGATAATTTAGAGTATGGTTATGATTAGAATTCCTCATTTCTAGGAGAGAGTATTCTAATCCCACATGGATCATGTTGAGGGTTCGGGGCCCAGAGTGGTCAGTTCCAGGGTAACTCAATACTTGAGAGTCCGGGGTCCATTGTGACCAATCTAGGGTACTCAAGTAATCAGACATGTGATGACACTCCCATAGCATGTATCCTAGGTCATCTCCTGAGTTTCTGTTTATGCCTCTAGATTAGTGTGTCTCACCTTTCTCTTTATTTTTGTAAACCTTGAGTAGAGAGCTTTCAAGATTCTTTGCTCAGTGGTTTTATCCTTGTTTGGTTTTGGTCATCCGATTGGGGTTTGTGGTTATCTCCTCAACACGGTGGAGTAGGCCTTTGTGGTTCTACATGGACGGGTGGTAGTGATTCTTTACCATTTGAGATTCGACGCCCTGGTGCCAGTGTTGCTAATACTTCTATAGTTGGATGTCTTTATGGTTCTTCATTGTTGGTTTCTTTCTTTTCTCCATTATTGTTATCCTATATTAGAGTATCACATGTGATACCTAATATGGACATTGTACTTTTATGTTAGATTTATTATTACATACCCTGCGACATGTGTACTGGATGTCAGTTTATTAGTTATCATGGATGTCCATGAGGATTGTATTTATTGATGTAAGTTTTTATTGTATCATTCATGATATGGAATCATTTGTTATCTTTCTTTAGTTGTATTTTTGTTCTTAAGTAATTCTATGTCATGGAACCCTCAAGTTTTGTAATCTGTGTTGGATGTTGTTTCGATGTGAGTAAATGATAATTGCTTCCACACTGTTGTTTATCTTGTTTGTTAACTTAAAAAAAAAATGTTCACCAAACTTAGTATTATGTTGTTGGTTAATCTCTCTTGGGTTCCTTGGTGGGGCGTTACATTTGGTAGGAGAGCAGAATTTCTACACTGGGAAGCCTGGGTATGTACACCTATTAGGTTTTGTATAGTCTAAACTTGAATCTAAACATAGACATAACAATTTGTTTGCAGACCATTGCTTTGTGATTATGTTTTTTGTTTTTTTCTCAAGTTATGTTGTGTGACATTGTCTTGATCTCTGTATGATGCAGGAATCATGCCTGTCACTAGAGCTTCTAGAGGTAGAGGTAGAGGTCATTCTGGTGGATGTGGAAGGGGTAGACATCATAGCCCTTCTAGGAGTGTTAGTCAGGAGAGTCACCATGAGAAGTTTAGAGATGATCAGAGAGAGGATCATCAGGCTAAGTTTGAAGGACTAGACATGAGATAGTTCTTGCAGGCAATTCTCAATCGTCTTGGTCCTGAGCACGCTAGAGTAGATCAGGCTAGAGAGAGGTCTAGGAGTCCTCCAAGGAGGGATTCCATAGTTGATCCTACAGTTGTGGCAGCTAACCACATGAGGGGTCTGATGAGAGGGTGACCTAATCCCTTTGATGGGAAAGGTACTGGTTTAGAGGTAGAGACTTGGTTGATAGCTTTAGAGTGGAGTTTCACCATGCATCCCTTTAGTAGCAATACTAAAGCCAGGCATGCAGTTATGCAACTTACAAATTTTACAGCTGTATGGTGGAAGATAGAAGAGGAGAAGCTAGGTCCTTAGATGGATATTGTCACTTGGGAGTTGTTCCTTGAGAACTTCCAAGAGTGCTTCCTCTTAGATCAGTGAAGCTAGCAGAGAGTAGATGAATTTCACAACTTGAGGCAGTTGACCCTGTTAGTGGGAGAGTACGAGTGTCAATTTTTTGAGCTCAAGCAGTATTCTAGATTTGGAAAGGATACAACTCTCCTAGTTCAACACTTTGTAAGGGGACTTAATGCTCACCTAATTGGGAAGTTAAACTCTTTGAGCCTAAGACCCTCAAGGAAGCAGTTGTTAAGGCTACTGTTATAGAGGCGAATCTAGCATCAGGTTATAGTGGTCAGAGAGGTGTTCAACCTAGTGGTTCCAAGGGGAATCAATCTCAGAGGAATGGAAATTTTTAGAATCCTTCTACCTTTTTGAAAGGTAATAAGAATCAACAAGATAAGAAATTCTTCCATGGTAGTAGTGGTGGTTCTCTATCAGGGAACTATCACAACTAGCAGCGTAGTTTGCGCAATCGGGTGGATCAGCAACCTTTGAGTTCACATCAGGATTTTGGTAAAGGTGTTTCTACCAGTCTAGGGCACCTTCATTTGGTGGTAAAGGTAGTTTTTATTCTTGCGGGCAACATGGTCATATTGCTGTCAATTGTCCTAATCGATCAACACAGTTTTTAGAGCAGAGATCTTCCTAGTGATCCTTGGTTTAGTTTCTTTTTTTGTGCAATGAGTTTTATGGGACTTATATCCCTACTTGTTTTAGGCTTCCATGAGTAAGCCTAATCCTAGGGGGGGAGGATGTAGTACCCACCTGTAGGATGCTCTTAGTTTGCTTTATGTTTCAATTGTATGACTGAATTCGTTTAGGTCATTTTTCATGTGATCGATTATTGTTTCATTAAATGATGATTAAGGATTATTATCATATATTTATCATGTGTATTCATAGATTAGATGATGATGTTTCATGATGATGGATTATATGTTAGGAGATCATTGATGCTTATGATTTTACTAACCCCATACTTGCATGTGTATGGTTGATGTGTTTATTTTATATTTTTGTTTGACGTGCCTATGTGGTTGAGGGACAGAGTCGTAGTTACTTGCTTGCAAGATCCACACGATCGGTCGATCCCCGCCATTGTTTGTTATATATTATTGTATGTACATGCTTCATCTTGTGATGACAGGTTTGTAGGTATAGGGTATCATCTTCCCTAAATTGGTAGGAGTGAGCATTCCCATAATCATTCATCTGAATGGTAAAGAGGGGAGATAATACACAGACCCAAAACCCTAACCTAAGCCTAATTTGTCCTAGGTTTGGACAAGTACTTAGTATGACTACCTTACCCGAATTCACCTATTTGGCATGAATTTGTGGATTCCGTTCTTGAGTGTGTGCTTGGTCTTAGTTGTGCTTGATCTTATTGCGCTTGATTCAGTTGATTTATGATTATATAGGTGATTTTATATGATTATCAATGTTAGGATTATAGTGGAATTTAATGATTTAATTATGTTCTTAAGTTTAATTTGGAAAATTATCTAAAGTTAATTATTTGATTAATTGGAATTAATTGATTATTAAATTAAAATTAGGATTATTTATGTTGAGTGTAATATTAAATAATTGAATATTTAATTTCATGTTCTAGGATGTATTAAATATTTAATTTATTTAATGTGGGATTTAATTATTAACATGTGCTCAATTGAAAATGATTTGAATTA